>VXAC01007788.1:381258-502008 GCA_013399225.1 Rhipidura dahli
AAAAAAAAAAAAAATCAAAGCAAAACTAGAAGTGTTCCTCCTTGTGATGAAAGCTCTTTACCCACAAGACTGTCTTCTATTGGGTTTGAAAAGATAAGAGGTGAAGAGACCAAAGACGTACCTTTGCAAACGACTTGGTAATTAGTGCAACAATCTCCTCTACTTAAGCAGTCTTCAGAGCAGTGACAAGCATTGTCATCATTCCTGGTTTCTCCACAGCGATCTTTGGTACACTCCCAGCCCCGAGCTAAAATATTCACAGTGTAAGCAAGAATGAGAGATTGTAATCAAAAAATAGTCATCCACACTATAACGACAACACTCGAGTCGTTAAAGTAGATATGTCAACCAGAAACAAAAAAGGACCCTTGTCACTTGCAAGTGCAGGAGGGCTCCTCCACAAACACACTTGTGAGTATTTCTGCCACTCTCAGGTGTTGTATTCCAGGCTTTGTACAGACTGAATGCCAAAAAATGCGTGGAAAGGAAAAGACAAAAAGAGATCTTGACAGACAAAGGGTGGGACCTAAAGCACAAACTAAGAATTCTGGTGTTTCTTGGGTAACCTTTGCTTTTCCCTCACAATTACTACAGTCCCCAGTTTGATCCGTAGAAAATGAGAACATAGAAAAGAGACTGTGTGGATACAAAGTGATGCCTTACTCCCACCATCAGTTCCTCACCCATAGTGCAGATCCAGCACCAACTGCAAAGATATGAAATAAAAGAGCTGTTCTTCAAGGAAAAGCATGGCATGGCTGCTGTGAAAACTTCTCACCTTGCCAATGAATTTGAGATCTGGCCTGTCTAAATAAGGTGCTCTCTCAAGGGTAGTACACTGCTTTGGAACAGGGCCTCTGGTTTTTTAAACAGATGTTTTTCCATAGTAAGGCCCACCCAAGAAACTTTAAAAATCACTTTAGACAACATGAACCCAGTTAAAAACCACACATCAGAGCAATGTCTTGTATCCCCTTTTCTGCTTCATTTGGGGCTTTTTTCTATAAGTGTGTAATATTTACAGATTACACATGTGATAACTGCCTGAATAAATGCCTGTGGGAGTATATGACCATCAGCACAACAACCCCAGGGGCTATGCAGGTATCCATATGCATAGGTAGTCTTATGTGTCTGCTGTGGACAGGAGGGTGAGGAACTGAAATTCTGCCCTTTGGTAGCAGACATCCTGCTGAAAGTCTTCAAAAAAGAGCCTTTCATTCTGCAGCCATTTATACTAGGGGTGGAACAGTGTCAGCCTAAAATTCAGAAAATTTTGGCCTGGGACCAAACTTGTTTTTCAGACTAGATTAGTTCAACCTTTTTTTGTTACTAATTTATGAAAATTATATAATCATAAACAGAGCTGAGGAAGTCAAGACTTTCAAGCATGGCACATCCATGAGCAATGATATTTTTAATCATTAGAGTTTTCCTCTGGGTGCTTAGTAAGTGCAGTACTTCAATAAAGCAAAAATAAGTTCAATGGCAAAAATAAAAGGCACCTGTGTCAACTCTGGCCACTGTGCAAACACTGAAGGAGATGGGTACAACTAATAATTTAAATGCACTATGCTAAGAAGTAAAATGTAACTCATGTCTGTCTTTGAAGTTTTCCTTGCCTATGACTCATGGAAAAAAAAAAAAAAAAGCCAGAAAAAAAGAAAGTGAACCTATTGCTATATTTCCATCCCCAGGGTCCAATGAATTGAAGTCAAATGTTTCTACCAGTGTGCGATATGCATCCTAACTCCTGGAAATGAGGGCCTGGGGCACGGGTAGCAAGCTCAGGCTGTCTCCTGCTCCAAGAGGACCCGCACCCCTTCAGTACTTCCAGCTTCCAAGGCTCACTCACAAGTGAGCCTGAATTGCTCCAATTTTAAGTTATCAGTCAAGATGAAAAAGGATGGCTGATGCAAAATGATCAATGTCCAGTTTTTACCATGACTTTTATTATTGCTTTTAATTTAGTGTCAGAAGATCAGTTTTTCTATGTGGTATAAAGAGTACTCTGCTTTTTCTGCCCACACAGTGAGGAGTGATAGGTGCACATTCCTACTGCTCCTTGCAAGGAAACATTTTGGGCTGAGCTGAGCCTGCCTGGCCAAGGCAAGCTGAGGAGGAGATGCAGGTTATGCCAAGGAGTGCTGGCTTATCAGGCAGGTCCTGACCACTGGCAGGACCCAGGTGTCAGCAGCGCCTGGCAGTGCAGGACAGGAGGCACATCATACCTGTCTTTAAGCACAGCTCATCAAAGTCGAAGCAGCAGCTGTTGTAGCTCTTGCACAGGTTGTCACAGCGGCAGCCAGGAGGCTCTGCCTCTTGAAGTTCAAAGCATCTGTTTTTGCAGGAGCCAGAGGTATTGATCCAGGGGGAATCTGACAGGACTGTGTGGAACAAGAAACAGGGCAACATCTGTCAGGCTGGCAGCAATGGGACAGGCGGCTCAGCCCTGAGCCACTCGAATGAGCAAGACCTCGCTTGCTCTGGGAAAGGGAAGGGGAGCAGGGAGAGAGAATTGCTCAAAGAAACGAAACAAAAAAGAACAAATTCCAAAAAAGTTGTTCTTTTGGGGGAGAAAAAAAAAAAAGAAAAAGAAAGCAGCATGCTGTGATAACATCCTGCAAAGAAACAGCCCTGGCTTTACCTCTGTACCAATCAAGAGATCATTAGCAGAAATGCATTGAAGTCTCCAAGGCCCCATTTCAGGAGCTGTGGCTATTCCAGAGAAGCAAGCCTTTGTTTTCAGAAATCAAGTGACATTTTCATGGCTGGCCGGGCAGTTTACATAGGAAAGAACTCCAATTAATCCACATGCAGACAGCAGGACTTGGTTTGCTGCACTGGAAGGTGTCAAATCAATGTGAAGCGTGAAAGAAAACTTTAAAATGCTCTGTAAATTAATGGAGAAATAAAGCAAGGCTTTTTGGTAGGCTTCTACAGAGCACCAAATTATAAAAACTTTAAAAATACAAAAGTATTTGAGAAATTAATAATTATTAGGTGTATAATTAAATGGAGGGCTGCCAGTCTGGAAACCATGAATAATGTATTAGACTTCAATAATCTATTTATTAGTAAGGGCTGTTAATATCAAAGCTGATATGTCTGCTCTTTTCTCAAAGCTTTTTTATACATTTAATCTATTTTAAAAGTTTTTTTTATAAGAGAATCCTACATTGCAGCAGGAAAATTGTGTGCTATTCTCTAGGGTTAATTGTATTTTATGAAATAAAGTAAGGAACTTATGTTATCCTTTAAATACAGAGGTGTTCCAAGGAAAATTTCACAATGCCTTTCATTCCTTGAGAGACCTATTAAAATTCAGTATTTGAAATTGTCTTGTGTTTTGTTTTCTTTTAGGCCATGGTTTGGTTTTGGGTTTGGCAAACCTCATGATTAGCAGTATGACTTTTAGAGGACTGACGCAATGGCACTTTTGGGAAATAGTTGCTCTGATATTTTCTTATGTATTTTTCCCCCTACACTTTTACATAGCCAAGAGTTTAGTTTCCACATAAACTGAAGGGCAATCTCTTCCCAATAAGATGGCATTAATCACACACTGTGAGAATGGATGGAAAAGATGATGAAGGGGGAGTTTGGAGGTGACATAGTAGCAGCTGATGTCTCACCAGCTCTCACCCCACACACTACTGCTCCACTACTTCCCCTGGAGTGGCACTGGCCAGACACCAGCACAAACCACTTCAGGGAATAAACCAGTCAGAAAATCAGTGCTTCAGCAAGATCATAGGTAAGAAACCCAAATGTACCGTGGTTGCAGCCATGGATCATGGCAGTGTCAAGGCACACTCACATGGCTGCTGGAAAAGGTAGTAGCAGACAACTCTGCCTCACTGTTTTGTGGGGTTTTTTTTCAGTCAGGTCAGCGGTGCTCGGGGCGAGTAACATCATACACACAGTGAAGTTTCACTCTACAGGTACATACCCTGCAAGCATGGTCTTGGTGAGCCATCAGTATGTTGGCCATCTGAAATTCCAAGGAGCTAAAGACTGTGCATCTATGCTGGCACTACACAGATCAGTATTTTCTTTGCTCACATAAGTAGGTCATAAAGCTATGCTAAAAATTAATCACATGAGAATTGTTTCAAATCACATAAACACTCAAATTTTCAGAGCTATGAAGTGCTGGTCCTTATTTTTGATTACAGCAGCTTCCTGTCAAATGCTTCTGAAAATCTATTACCAAAAAATATTTTCATGTTATTCAACCTCTTCCACTACTTTCTCTTTTGGAGGCTAGGTAATACATAATCACAGATCCAGTAAGCTGTAAATCAAAGGTATTAGAAACTCGAAGGTATTACATACCAGCATACAAACCTTACCCCGGGCTTTAAGCTTTTCATTTCAAAGGGCTGAGAGGGAGATCTTTTCAGAAGGCAAAAAAAACCCCAAACCAACACATCAACATGTGTGTAGGAAAGAGAAGGTGTAAATCTGACTGCAGATTACTTAAGAGACAGTTAACTGCAGCTCAAGGAATGTCTACCTGTTGTAAAGAGCAGCTCATTTACATCAGGAAACCGCTGAAACAAACTGCCCACTGAAGCTGTGAATCTCTGAGCTTGAAGATTTTGAAGAAGGGCTAGGCCAAGATCTGTCAGAAGCACTTCTGTAACAAGTGACCAGGTTTTGGACTATGGAGGTCTACATGGCTGTTCAAGGTCCCGTCTAGCTCCATCCTTTATAACTGCCAAGTCAGGTTTCCATTTCATGTAAGAAAGCTTTAGCCCACCTACCTTGTCTAATACTTTCACATCTCTTGACAACCACCTCATTAGTGATATAGCAAATCATCCCAAATCACTTAGCAAATTCAAGTCACACCTCCTGAGTCAATGCAGGACACTTTCCATATTGCAGCACAAAAGAGGACTTGCTGAATTTCTCCAAATACATTAAGATCGCTCCTTTGTTTCTCATGCTTGACCTTGCCTTTGCAGCCAGACCATGATTTTCAGGTCGTACACAATGACATGGCACAGGTACTGGCGCATGCAAAATGTTTGAAAATATATCATCCAGACCTCTGTCCCTGGTAAACATTTTCAAATTAACAGAAACCCCTGTACAGAACAAACTTAGACAGTTTAAAATCCTTTTAAAAATTCCTGCATCCCTCCACAGTTCCTGCAGTCAGATGGTGCAGCAGGCACAGGGACCTCAGCTTTTATAGTTTTCCATACATTCCTTTTATTGCCACTAAGCTCAAAACAGCCATCTAATTGTCTTCTATGTTATAGGTTAGAGAGTGAAGCTAAATAGGACAATAGTACCTTTGTGATTCAGTTCATGGATGTGGTTACATTTCCATTTTAAAGGTGTTACATTTATCTTAAAAAGTGCCATATCAAATTATTTCCTTTGAATCTATCTGACTACAAGCTTTAAAAATAATAAAGAGCAATTATTTTCAGTAGTGTTTCAAACAGGACTACACAATATAGACACACTTACAGAGGCATTATAGGAAGGAGACTACCTGGTAACAATTTGCCATTTTGGATCCCATATGGGATGACCAATTACTTAAACAAAACATCTGGAGTGCTAGTTCTGCTAGATAATACTCCCATTATGAACTTGCATTTCACTGCAATGAGTTAAATCTAAATGATAAGTCAGATAAAGGAAAAAATACAAGCTTTCCAACAGAAGAAAGGTGTGACTCCATTTTTAACGGCATCCTTAAGACTACAGTGAGAAGAGATAGAAACACTGCAGTGTTTCTCCTTCCAAAGCATTAAGTTATCCTATTATGATCAAGAACCATGCTTCAAGAGATTACAAATGCCGTTTTCCCTGAAAGTGCTAGATGGCTAGGAAATTCATTAAGCAAGTAACACACAAAGGTTAAGTTATGAAAAAATGTGAGCTTTGGTTCTCTAATGTCTCTTAGAAATTTTAAGTCAAAAATTTATTTCAATTAAATAATTTGTTTGGTACAAATATTAAACATCTCAAGTGTATAAAGACATCTGTGCTCTGTGAAAGGAGAACAGGAAGGGGTGTTTTAGGCATTGTTGTGGTACTTTGTCATGCATTTACAAGGGACTAGGAAAAAATCATGTTGTTTTTGGCCCAGAGCAGAGTTCTACACTAGATGAAAACTAAAATTTGCTTATCAACAATCATGGCATACCTCTGGAGAAATAACAGATTGGTTTCTACAATAATGCTTGGTAAACAAAGTGTTTTGTCAATATAAAATAATTAATTCTCAACGTCAAGACACTTGTGAGCAGATAAGCTAAAGAATAGTGAAATTGGGAAAGAATTTATACCAATCTGTTTTTCTGGATATTTCATTGGATTGCTCTTCTAATGAAACATAATTGCAAATCATGCAATTAAGAGTGACTAAGTAGGTTCTTCAATCACAGTGCTTTCAGTTTGCTAAAAAAGACACACAGATCTCCAGTGTAACATTTTACTGTCTATACTGTGACTGTACTCCTTCATTCTTTGCCATCATGTTTTCTTTCTCCATACTTTTTTTCTCTTAATAAAAGTAACCAAGCTACATAAACACAGAATGGGCAAAATCCCCCATTATTTTGTCTCTCATTATTGCATCTTTGACTGGACTTCTTCAATGCCAGATGCTGGGCCAATCCCAACTGCAAGCAAATTTTCACTAGACTTCCAGAAGTACCCCATCTCCTGCCCTTTTTCCTAACAGTAAGTAAGTAGCCAATCCTCCTGCTACTGAGAAGAGCACACAGCTGCTGTTCCCAGCCCTGGTGGTGTTGAACAGTGCTGGCTGGCCCAGCAGAGTTGGCATCGATCAGCTGCAATGGGACCCCAATATCAGACCTTCGGGATTGCAGCAAAAAACAGCTGAGCCCTGCCTAGACAGCCACCAGTGAAAGCAAAGCAACTGGCACTCAGGTGTTGAACACTTGAAATGCAAATCCTTCCCATCCCTATTACACACACTACACATCTGTTCGACACTTAACATCCTAGAAGATTTTTTAAAAAACATTTTTAAGCATTTTTTTTACACATACAAAGACCAAAAGCAACAGCCACTATCTTCTCGATTACCTAAAATGCCCCTACTCAGTGACCAGCAGCCCTGATAGTGGCTGTGATTGAACACCAATTCCTAAAAGAGGGAGGACAGGAGGACACAGATACATTACCAGGAACATAAACTCTGACCACGGCAAACAATTTTATAATTAAAATTCACAAGCTATCATTACAGACGGACATTGCAAATGAAACCCTTTCACTTCGGTTACGTTAACCAGCTCTAAGTCAATGACCGCAAGTTTCCCTTCTCCTGCCAAAGGAACAGAGACACAAGTCAAGCCTGCTTTTTTTTGAATAAAAACAGACTAGTGTTCTGGTTTATACATTTTTCCATTTGGACTGTGCTTGAGCTCACGGAACCCTATACTGCCCCACAACACAAATAACAGTTCCTCCTGTGGCAGGCTTTTGCTGTCTTCCAAAGAAAAAAAGTAGAAGGCATAAGGAAAACAGAGGACTCGGTGACAGCACATCTGCACGAACACCTGCTCTGCTCTCCCGGCCCTCTCCGCCGTCAGATGTCTGCCGTCTACTGTTCACAAACCAGCATGACCTCAGGAGCCACAGAAATACCCAAAGCTTTTCTCACCAGTGCCTCTTGAAAGCATTAATCAAGTTTCTAGAAACCACTTCAACAGCTACCAAAATAAACCCAACACCCTTAAAGCCATCAGGGAGTTTCTGTTAGCGCTAGAAGGAAGCCGTACACAGCACAAAACACTGCAAACACTTCAGAGGAGCTGATGAGACCAGTCTCTGTGAGACTGACAGCACTCAGTGCTAAAATAAGCTAAATTTTCCATAGTCACATGCACAAAGAGCAAAAGTTTAAGTAAATAGGAGACCTATAGGTGAGGCCCAAAGGTCAACTGACTCGGGCTCAGCGAGTTATTTTTTCTTCTCTATATCCTAGAGGGAAAAGGAACAAGCAAACTACTGTTACAGAGTAGGAATGGTTTCTAACCACAATCTATAACATAAGGGTATATGGTGATGTACAATTTATGTCTGTTACTGTACCTGAGACCGGGCCCTCATCCCATTCTTCAGATCTCCTAAACCGATTTGTTGTAAATCCCATGCAGACATTTACTCCAAAGGCAAAAGCAAATAAGGATATAACCTGTAAAAGTAAAAGAGCGAAGTAAGCAAACTGTGCAAGAAGCAGGACTTTTGCATTAAGAGCATTATGCAGAAAGGGCAGAGATGGTCCTCAGTACATTGGAGCTCCCCAGCACTGCAGTTCCCATCACTGGAGCAGCAGCTGACAGCGTCACCGCTGGAGTGTAACACAAACCAGAAGGGGTTTATGAATAAAACATCTCTTTCTGAAGCTGAAACGCTCCTTTTGTAGGAACTTATTCAGAAGAGACGGGCTGCTCCTCCTCTAAAAGCAAACACGCTCCTCTCCTCCCCTACCTGGTGCGAGTGGACGCAGCCCTGCTTAGCCATACCAGGGAATTCTTGAAAAGCCTGCCCCGCACCGTCGCCTTTTTTTATAGTGAGCGCAGAGCTCTGTTTGCTCGGGGAGTTCGGGCTATTAGCTACGAGTAATCCCACCTGGTGAGGTTGACAGGCTCGTGTGATTTGTCCAGGGGGTGATTTCATCATGGTTCACTCACAAATCGCAGCTCCGAGTGCAAGAAGCTCCAGGCATCATCCCTCGCTGCGCCCTCCCCCCAAACGCGCACCCGCGCGCTTTTATGTGGTTTCCTCTGGCAGAGCAGGGCTCGCTTGTGCCGCTGCGGCCAATAGCTGTTCCTGCTCGTTTTATTCTCCTCACAAAAGTAACATGCTTAAAAGAGAAACCAAATGCGGCTCCATCTGGCTCGGAGTAGAAGCGGGGGGAAGCTCGCTGGGGGCTCCGAAATGCAAATCTCCCGCTGCCACCCCCAGAAGTGCCCCGGTTGGTGTCAGGTGTGGCCGCCGGGGGGGCTCGGCCCGCAGCCTCTGACCCCGCACGGCCGGGTGGGTTGGGGAGAGCCCGGCTCCTTCTCCGCGGGTGCTCCCCGAGTTTGGCACTGGGCTGCAGAGCAGAGGCCCCGCAGAACTGGAGACACCTTCAGAGCGGGGGCAGGGGTTAGTTTTCAGCGCTGTTCTCCCGTGCTGCTGTGGCCGGGCAAGGCTCGTATCGATGGAAACACAAGCAGTTTCATCTGAATAGCTGGAAACCCCAGACTTCCAGAAAGGAAGGGAAGTGACACGTTCCCTCTGCCCCACATTTCCCCATTTTCATCAACAACAGAAAGCTTAGTTGTTTGGATAAGCACTTTTATTTACAAAGCAAATGATAATGCTGAACAGAATTACGGTTCAAATCAGTGGCTTAAATATTATTTGCCAAGGCAAGTTATTTACCACTGTAGTTTGCCACTTTTTTTTTTTCTCTGATGAAAGCTTCTTTCATGAAAGTGTTTACTAACAATTACATTTAAAGGGACAGAGTCAAGGTTTGTAAGCTCTCGGACGGACTGAGCTTCCCTCGGGACCTGTCCCATATTCTATACTGGCATTAAGAGACACTACAGTTTTCTTTAAAATGTCTTGCAGTATTAAACACATGCAATTTTGAACTTTCTTTAGACATAACTTTTACCTGGTGAAATAACTCTACTTCCCCACTGTGTAACTTTACAGGACAGGGTCTTCTCTTTGCTGCCCAAATCTCAGCCTGCCAGCCTTTGCTAGGACCTGATCCTTTTTCATGCAATTTCTTAACTGAAAGTGCCTCCATTGTGCAGCTGCAACTTTGCATTGCAAGGCTCAAGGCAATGTAATTAGCTTGAAAATTCCTACACTAGGACATTGTATTCCTTTTCCTTTCATAAACTTAGACTATGAATTCAAGACCCATCTTCTAATGTTCACTTTATCATTAGCTGGCCTGAAAAAATTAGGTTGCAATAGGCACTATTTTTCTAGCAAAAAAGCTGTGCATAGAGGTCTAGAGAAAAGTGATCATCAAACGTTTTACTAGCTGTTCCTATAAAATTCTTTGTCCTTAGCCTCTGGTATATCCTGTGGTTAAACAACTTCATCCCCAAGCACTAGGTAAGTACAGCAGTGTGTGACCGCAGCAGAAGGGAAACCTGAAGTGTCACAAGTAAAATTACTCCATGGTGTTGCCTATATATCTTAACTAATGAAGTTCATGATTTCAGAGGCAAAATAGGCAAAATATGGGAATCAGCAGCCCCAAGCTCTCCTCCAGGAAAGGACCTTTGATTGACCAAGGGACTCAGGCAAAACACAACTGACTTTAAAAATTGGGTGATCAATTTTGAGTGCCCAAACCAATTCATGAAGTGTCTGAGGTGCTCTTAATTTCAGAACCTTTGCTATCCCTGCGTATCTTCCTAAGACACAAATTCTCAGTTTTTTTGAAAGAAAGTTATGTGTGTTAAAAGTGGCCATTCAGAAAAAACTCAACAAAAAAACCTCCAAAAATTACAGCATTATTAATGACTTCTACTGATTTAAACATATGTATTTCATTTTTCTATTCATGTAGCCTCTCTGGAGCTTGTAAACTTCACAATTTTACATAAATGGAAGAGCTTATTTTATGTTTCCTAGTCCATGTTACAAGTGTATTCAATTAATAAACCTCCTTTGTAATGTCCTTTAGAACTGTAGATGACAACTCTGAAACTGCTAATTTTTTTCATCTGTGTTATGTAAGACACATTTTCCAGTAGCTCTGAACTGAACACAGTCAGATGCACAATGTTCTTTTTGTGACAAGGATTGTGCCTGAAGCCATCCCGGATTCAAAAGGGACTTATTAGCATAAACAAGGTCTAATGATTTTGTTCAGGAAAAATTTCACTGCTGGGATCAGTGGCAACTAATTTTTTGAGCAACTAATTGCCATTTTACTAATCAGAAAAGAAAGGACTAAAGCTGACAATGTATTCCCGGCCCAAGAACAGCGATTCAGTGCAAGTTTTAAGGCTTAAATGAAACACATTAAAAAGGAATTTTAACAAGATCATCAGATTATTAAATGCCTCTTCCTCAGTTTTTGTGCGTAAAAATCGGCCTTTGGCTTTTCAGGCTTGTGTGATCACACTGCTTATTTAACACGGAATGCAAAGCTTACAACGAGGCACCAGATGGCGCCTTACATGAGATGTTCATGCTGTGACATTCCCAATTACAAACATTCATAGAGTCACAGAATCACATAATCACAGAATCGTTTAGGTTGGAAAAAACCTTTAAGATCACTGAATCCCACCCCATGACCACCATTAAACCATGTCCCTAAGTGCCCCACCGAAATGTCTTTTAAAGATCTTCAGGGATAGTGACTCCACTAGCGTCCCTGAGCAGTTTGACAACACTTTCTGTGAAGAAATTTTTCCTAATACCCAATCTAAACCTCCCTTGGTACAGCCTGAGGTAATTTTTTCTCTTCCTGTTACATGTTACTTGGAAGAAGAGAACAAATTCCACCTGGCTACAGTCTCCTTTCAGGGAGTTGCAGAGAGTGATAAGGTCTCCCCTGAGCCTCCTTTTCCCCAGGCTCCCTCAGCTGCTCCTCATCAGACTTGTGCTCCAGACTCTTCTCCACCTCTGTTGTCATCTTCTGGACATGCTCCAGCACCTCAATGTCCTTTTTGAAGTAAGGGACCCAAAACTGAACATGGGATTCAAGGTGCAGCCTCCCCAGTGCCAGGTCACTGCCCTGCTGGCCACACTGTTTCTGATACAGGCCAGGATGCCACTGGCCACCTTGGTTACCTGGGCACACACTGGCTCATGTTCAGCCACTGTCGATCAGCACTCCCAAGTCCTTTTCTGCTGGGCAGCAAACTGACTGAGGGTGCCCTCAATCCCCTTGTCCAGATCATCGTTAAGGATATTAAACAGAGCTGACCCCAGCATCGAGCCTTGGACACTGGATGCCAATTCTATTTAACTCTGTCACCACTCTCTGGGCCCAGCCATCCAGCCAGTTTTTTATTCAGTGAAGAGGGCACCCATCCACCTCATGAACAGCCAATTTCTCCAGAAGAATGCTATGGGAAATGCTATCAAAGGCTATTCCATAGAGTTAGTATAAGCAAGGCAGTACTTACTTACAGTCTTACATGAAACTCATTTTTCTTGAGCAGTTTTTCTAATGGGGAAAGGAATGCAGAGAAATCAAGTATACTGGCTGAGTCAGAGGTTGGGGATGGAGTGGACTCTAATAAAATCAGCCTTTTTAGCCTCTCCTGTCCACTTTGCACTGGATGCTGGATGCATGGGATGACTGGAGGACCAGGACAAAAGCCTTTAGTAGGCTTCCCAGCAATATGAAAGACAGAAAGGTGAAGGACTTCTCTAAAGTGTCACAGAGCTCTCACTGTCCCAAACACAGCATCCACATATTGTTGTGGCCAAGAAAAACAGTCAGAGGAGTGCACGAAATAGCAATTTTGAGGAACAAAGCCTTTTGACAAACCATAGAAATTCAAGCAGTATCCACATCACGCCTACTCAGGTGCAAGCACTGTGAAACCAAGTCAAATTCCAGCAGCCAGAATGAGCATGGGAAGAGTCAAGTACCTTGCTGAAAACACTGAGTCTTCTTAACAAAATCAAAGAGGTGCAACATATCAAGCAGAGCTGATTCCTGTGTATAAAGGACTTTAAACCACATTTTTACTACAGAATCACAGAATGGTTAAAGTTAGAAGGGACCACTGGAGGTCATCTAGTCCAACCCCCCTGATCAAACAGGGTTCCCTAGAGCACATTTCTAAGGATGGTGAATATACCCAGAGAAGGAGGCTCCACAGCCTCTTTGGACAGCTTGTTCCAGTACTCAGTCACTCTTACAGTAAATAAATTCTTCCTCACATTCAAGTGGAACTTCCTATGTTCCAGATTCTGCCTGTTGCGTCTCATCCTACAGCTTGGCACCACCAAGGTGGTGGTGGACTTCAGAGATCTTCAGAGATGAAAACCAAGTATCTTTGGCACTCAGCCAACACAGTGACTGATAAACAAGACAGAGAAGGAAGGAAAGATGTATGTGAAGGGAAGGATGGCAAAAGGACAGCAAAGCCAGCCTTGGTCAGCAGTCTGATGACCAGAAGAGGGGCAGGAGGAGTAACAGTTAGTGCAGGAGGGTGATGACCTATGATAAGTGGTCCTTCAGCAGAGGTCAGCTCAGGAGTCAGGCTACAACCAGATACAGAAATGCAGGAGACACTTCTGCAAGTGCTGCAAGTGTCTTTTGTTCTTTCACACATAAAAACTGCATTTTGTCAAGGAGGCAGAAGGCACAGAACTGACTGGTGAGGAGCTGCACCCTTATGCCCTCTGTTACCCCACGAGCCTGGGAAGACCCACAAACCAGGCTGTGCTCCCATGAAAGTACACCCTCCTCACCACAGTTTCTCAAAACATCACCAGTCTTCAATTATCTGTCTGCTCATCACTGCCCTGAGGGGAATGGTATGCAAATCATAGTGCCTGGTGCACTGAAAGACTGTGCTGAGGATGACTTTCCTGGCCAGAAAGATCCATAAAGCAGTGCCAGACCCTCAGGGACAGTCATGGACTAATTAAAGTCTTCAAAATTGCAGTTTGCTGCAGCCCAGCCTCTGAAGCACCAAGTGCCTTAGGCACATACAGGCCCATCAGCATTTCTGAGCATCCTATATAACACCTGCAGGGTTCATAGGACTGGAGGGAGAACACCCAGATACAGCCCAAAACTCACTGAGTACCAGCAGCAGAGCACGTCGACCAGCAAAGCCTGTTGCACCCCTCCTCACCTCATCTCACCTCACCCTCAAGTCCTGCTCAAAACACGGGGAACTGGGATCATGCCTGTCTGAAACTGAGCTCTGTCTACCCAGAGACAGCAGAGGAACCACTGGCCAGGGGAGGACCCGAGTTCCTGTCTGTGCCTCACCTGTGTAAAACACTTGCATACTCACTGGGATAACAACTGAAACCCAGGTGAGCAGCCTGGTGAGAAAAAGGAGGACATAATGCAGTAAAGAAATAAAGTTTCTCGCAACCCACATCAGATACAACAGCTTCAGTGGTTCAGTGAGGACTGTGGATTTGGTGACAGCACTGCAGCTTCTGAAGCTGCCTGTGATGCCTGTGGAGGGGTCTTGGCTCAAGTGCACCCTCCACACACAATCACCATTTTGGTGGTACACAAGCAGAAGGTTTGTAAGTGAGGTTGTGTCTTTTAGCAGGACAGCTAGGTCAGCTGGAAAGAGAAGTTTTCAGTGACCTGAAGAAATCTTTGGGTGCCTGAATGCTTGTCTCTCCCAGCAGTACCACAGCTAGTACACCACCAGCTCCAACACCGGGTATTACATCTCTCACTGTGAACCACACACAGCAGCAGCAGCATTTATACCAGTCCCACATCTATGCCTTCCTCATCTTCAAAGAAACTAACATACACCCAATTCAGTTTCTGGACGACATTACTATAATGAAGCAGCACAAGTACTTCACTAAAATGCAGTGAGAATTGTATTTCTTAAGATAGTAATTATAAAAATTCTTGCAACTGCAGAATAAAAACTGTTCTGTGATGAAGAATCTCATCCTCAGGGAGGATATGAAGGAGTGAAACATGGAGCCACAGAGCCCATATGTGTTTTTAGCACAGCCCATAAAAGGCTGTGTATGTGGATCCTCATCCTTGTTTTCCACTGCTTGATATGGGTGTCACAGGTGCCATTAACAGCTTCATATCGGTCTTGTTCAAAGAGCTGTAGATTTCAGTGGTGTGAAATCCACCCACCTACCCCCTAGACAGCAGTCAGGAGGTTTCAGGGGCCTTGCACGGTACCTTGCACGTGCCACACACAATCACTGTTAATTTATTTAAATTTTACAAGTAGTACAACCTATTACATCCTATGAAAATCATGGCCCCTTTAAAATAATGAATTAAATCTAAATGAGAAAAAAACCTAACCAAAACAAAAACTAACAAACAAACTACAGCTAAAAAAAACTTAAAAACCCCCACAAAGATGGAAAAGTTACTTAAAGATGTAAAAAGCAGGTTTTCTAGACTTCAAATTATATTTCTAGTTTCTTTTTGTAACTTGTATGTACATCCTTTACCATGTGCAAACCCTTCTCAGTAGAATATGATCTTTGAATCCCATGGGTATATAAAACTTCTTGTGGGGACTTCTGCAATAACCTTGTAACACATCTCCCTGACTTGATTACATTTACTCTCAGCTCAAACTCTATTTTGGCATATTTTCAAGGTCAAGGCTTGGATATGATTAAAAAATTTTCCAAGTGCAATCTCTCCCCTACAAGTAAAATGTGGATATAATTAATACTGTTTTGTTTACTTTGTTTTCTTTGCAAACAAGAGTTTCTGTTTGTTTGAAATCTTTTTTTTTTTCATGTTTTCAGCACTTGGATCAAAAAGAACTATTTTAATTAATATCTTTCTCCTAGTTAATCTAAAAAAAACCCCCACTGATATTTTCAAAACAGCAAAATCCTATTTGATTTCAGTTTAAAGAGATATGTCACTAGGAATATTGTTCTCAGCCTGCCTGCAGCTGAGGCTTTGGACATGCTTTGCAGCATCCATACTTTTGCAGAAAGATCAGTGGGATCAGGCTGGAGACAGAGGATTCCCACACAACAAATAGGGACATGCCTTCAGGTGGGCACATTTTCCTCCTGGTTCTACCTATAAGAGGCATCTAAGGCTGAATAACTGGCTGCTCTTATGGTGATGTGCGTTTGCACCTATGAAAGCTTTTTTTGGCATGGTAAATGAATGCATGAACATAGAACAGACCTTGGCAGTGCTGCAGTTAAGACAAAAAAAACACCAACAAAAAACAACAAAAAAAACCTAAACAAAAAAACCAAAAAACCCCCCCCAAAAAAAAACACAAAAAAAAACCACCCAAAAAAACCCCACCAAAAAACCCCAAAACAAACAAACAAAACAAAAACAAAACAAACAAACAAACAAACACACACCCTGAGGGCCTTCTGAGGCTTGAACCTCCTTCACAGGAGTATGAGCCTGCTCAAGCAGGTCTATTTTATTTGCATAAGGACTGCAGGACTACACTACTAAATGCAATCAGTCCAGAGAAGGAAATCCTGAAGAAATTAGGACAGCTGATAAAGAAGAGATGTCCTCTTAAAAAGAAAAATAACAATTATTTAACACTGCCTAAACTGCCTGATCTGTTTCATTGGCCCCATGAACATTTATGTGGCAGAGGATACAATAGGAACTGTCCAGGCTTTTGTTCATTGAAAAATGCGTATAATGAGGACACAGCTAACATGTTAACAAACCTAATCCCATCTGCAGCCCTTTTTTAGGTGTACTGATTTATCTCATAGTTGAAAGACACATCTTTATGATGAACATTTGATAGCTTAAGCTATCCCCAGCTGTTGAGAGGAGTGAGGTATTTCAATACTTTGGAAATAACTGCCTTTCTGCCCTTTTGCTTCAGAACAGAAATAAACCTGGCAAGTAGAATCCAAATACCAAGTGTCAAATACCTGACAGACTGGCAAGTCCTTGCTATCACTTCCATCCTCTCACCACAACCATTTCTGGGGATACACTGAAAATCAAAACAGGTTAAAAACTTCCCTTCCTTTGACAGGTTTTACAGTTGGATGAGTTTCCTGCCCTGGTCCTCAGCCCTGGCAGCAGTGTGTCTGTGGGACACAGTGAGCTGCAAACTGCTGCTGCTTGCGAGCCCCAAGCCGGGCACTGTAACTGAGGAGCCTCCGTGGGCAGGAGCAAACTCTGCTCTGCCCCCACTCCCTCTGCTCCCAGGGGAGCAGTGTCACCGCAGCATTCACTAAACACCCTGCATTTCTTAACAGGCATCTGCTGCTGCCTCTTGTAATGGCAAAGCACAAAAGCGTAAAACAATCACATCTTGCTTTTTGGGTCATTTTGGACAGATGGGCCACTTTCCAAGCATCACAAATTTTCCTAAGTTGAAACATGTCACCACAAGTTCAGTTGAAGGTCACATTTTTTTTCTGATTTCAACCCAGTGCAAAGATGACAAATGTAAGTACAAAGGGAAAAACATCCTGTTGGAACAGTACTCCCTGTTTTCTATGGGTGAGAAAAGTATAAGCAATGTTTCAACAACAAAACAATGTGATCCATTGCTGAATGATTTTTTTTTTAACCCATATCATAATGTGTAACTGAATAAATTTCAAAGTCTGCAGGAATGCAATATAAAAACAGTGAAGAAAAATGCTAGCAATCAAAAATGTGCAACTCTGCATGGGTTTGCATAAGGATTATCAGGGGGGTTTAGGCAAATACTTTTTTCACTTTCTCAGCATAAAACTTTGGAAAGGAATAAAGTATTTTTTAGAATGGATTAAACGAGTGAACTGCAGGGAAACCCAGGTCACTTAAATATTTATAGACTTCATTATTTTAAAGCAAATAAACTTACTGAGTTAAGTTTTGTTTAACTCATATTTTGTTTTTTTATTTAGCAAAACAAGACTTGCAGAAAGAAACAATTCATTGGTTTAATGATTGCTGGCTTCTGTCGACCAAAAGCAGCTCTGTTGTGCTCAGCCTTCAGAAAAGGCTCCCCACCCCGGTAAATGTCCCTTTCCCAGCAGACAAGACTGAAATCAGCTTGAAATTATAATTGTTGAAGATTTCCATGGCAGAGACAGAGGTTCCTGGGCATCCACAGAGAGCCTGCAAAACAACTGGGACTATTTAATTTATTATTTTTTCACTGTCTATGGCTGACCCTTCTCCAAGACACTGAAACCAAACAACTTTGATGGCAATGTCTGATCCAACCCACGTAAAAAAGACTTAAGTAAACCACTGCTCTGGTGAAGAGAGTGGGGACATCTCCTTTGCCTCTGGAGATGGAGGTGCGTCCTGCCCACTGGAGAGAGGGCTTCAAGTGCCTGTGGTCCCTGCTCAGGTGTGTGAGCTCAACCTTTTGGGAGAGGAGGAACACTATGATCAAATCACCTTTAAAATAAGAAAAAAACCCCCCAGAATAACACACTTTGGGCAAAGAAGCCAGGATGGATGATGGAAAGAGGCAAGGAGCAGCAATATCTTCAGGTGATAGCTGAAGTCATCAGAGGAGAGCAACTCCTACCTCTCTACCCCTGGGCAGACTGAGTTCCCTTTGCACTGACAGAGCAGGAGCACAAACTTCCTCTGTGGTAGCTTAAGCCATGACAGCTGGTTTGAAAATGGGTGTGGGATTATAACCTCATCTTCAGACCCCTGACTGTTGGGAGCCTGCTGAAGCATCTGCTTGATTCTGCAGATAATTCAGCATGGTTTTGGAAGGTACTGAATTTAAAAAAAAAAAAAAAAAACAACACTGGGAAAACTTCTGATTTTGTTGTTTCCTACTCTGGTGCATTATGAATAAAACAACTAAGCCAACTTCCAAACCCCATTGTATAAGGGCAGGTGGAAGTACAGACTGCAGGACAGAAGGCACAGGGGAGAGGCATGGAAAACCTTTGGAGAAGTGGCAGGTTCAGCACAAAAGCCAGGCTAGATGCTGCCAATGGCAAATGCCAGGACAGCACCACAGATGAAGGGTACCCAATATCCTACTGCTGTCACAGCCATCTCCTGCCACCTGTGGGGAATGCTGGACTGGCTTGGCAGAGCAGTAGAAGGGCAGAAGAAGATATCTTAGTGTTGAGGGTGGAAAGAGACAAAATATATTAGGAAAACAGATCTTTGGAGATTTCAAAAAGGAATCTCCTTCTTGTTCCTGCTGGTTTGGGGTTTGGAAGGAGGAAAACATCCCTGTGATCTCTGCCCTATTGCTAATGCTTTCAGTTGTACTCTACAGCACAAGTCCATTATATGTTAGGGAATGTCAGAAAAGTGAAGTGTCTTTAGGTGCATTGAATTTATGTGGTCAAGCACAAATTATCTGAGTTAGTGCTTCTGGACTTGGCAGCCAGCTGAGACTGGGACCCATCAGGTTGTTTCTTGTAAGTGGGGACTTAAATTCTTTGGTACAATCCTGTCATTTACAAGGAATGTACAAAGAAATGCTCTTTCCCTGAGCAGGAAAATGAATCCTATTGTTCTGGATATCCAAAAGGCACTTAGGGGCTTCTTACATTTCTCCTGGATGAAGGGTCACCAGCTCCAAGAGAGTGTCATCCCATCTTAAAGCATTCCTTCTGTCCCAGCCTGGAGGGGTGACCTTTTCTGGGATTTGCCTATTGTCTTCACTGCCACTTTAGCTGTTCAGCCTCAGCATGAAAAGAAATAAAAAGCATTTACAGGTGATGGCAACTTAATTATTTACAAAATATTGTTTCATCAGGACATTTTCTCCTCCTACCCTCATAGTGACCCTATTTTCATCAGCTGGATGTTTATGATTGAACCAGCCAAAATTTTGGGTGTGCAAAGAGCCTTTGAGGGATGCCTAAAATGACTGAGGAAGCTGTACCTCTCTTCCAGTGTCACCTGTTGCAGGTACCAGATTGCAGCCACAAACTCATACTCTTCTTTCTCCAAAGATGGCTAAACCAAGCCATATTTTCTCTTTATACAGCCTGTGAAGTCTTCAAATGTTGCACTGGACATCATTCACCGATACAGATGAGTGCCACTTCCCACCATCCCACTCACACCTGAAGCTGATGCTGACACACCAAACCATGGGCTGGTGCAGCTGGAGGGGCAGCAATTTGCTACAATCCTCGCAGTTGCAATCAGGAGTTTTCCTGTCCCGTTTGGTAGCTCCAGCACTGAATTTGGTGCAGGGCTGGTCCCCCCTTTGCTGCTGCCATAACACAGGCTCCTCACCACCATCCTTTCCCAGCTCCAGCAGCCTTTGTCCCATTCCCCCATTCACCTGTCACTGGCCAGAAAAGGTTTTCAAGCTTTCACATTCATCAACAGCACCAGGGACATACAGCTAATACGACTTAAAAGATTTTTCACCAGGGCAAAATATACAGCAACAGATTCAAATCCACAAACATTCTTTGAATAGTAGCGTTTCCTACGTTTGAATTCACTTCATTGTCTTTGCCCTTTTTACTGCTAATTGTCATGAGTGCTCATGCATCCCGCTGCACCAAAATCTCCTGCCTCAAGAGCTCACACTTAAAGAAAGGCAGTCTGGAACAACTCTGCAGATCCCAGTTGCTGGAGCCAAGGAATTGAAAATTCAGGGTGTGTGATGGGGTGTCCCTGGGCTGTATTCCTTCCCTCTGCTTTGTTATGCTGTTTGAAAAACAGCTGAGGAAAGCGTTCCAATCCTGTCCCAGGTTTGCACAAGGCTCTCCCTAAAACCTGGAGTGATTCCCTGTGCAGCCCATTTGAGAAGTCCTCCCTTTGCTGGCTCTGACAGCTTTTGCTGTTGCATGAACAGAGCAGGACAATCATCCTTTCTTCATTATAACACGTTTTCCCCTTGCAAATTATCCACTTCTGGCAAAAGGATGACCTGGGGAACGGTTTGTGTGTAAACCATGGTAAGGATGGAGGGTATGGATGTGTCTGGGAACTAGTGGGCTAGTGCTGGCTAAATGCATGTGTAGTCTGGCAGCCTCAGCAGCTCATCCTGCTACATCCCGGCAGCCACCTCCACTGCCACATGTGCCAGGATAGAGCCAGAAGCTTGAAATTTGGCATAGATCAAGAAGCCTGCAAAAGAACAAAGCATTATAACGCAGGACAATCCACATATCCCAAGTTCTTTGAGCACCACAGGTATAAGAGGCAGGACCTCAGCTGAACATACCACTGACAGCAAGCAGCAAGGAACAGAAATCTGTGAAGGGAATAAAATGTGAAGTTTCAGTAATGGGGATGTGTTGGTGCTGAGAGAGCTTGTAGCAGGAGAAATTTTCAGCTCTCTAGTGTTCTGTGTGAATCCTGTCTTTCCCATACATGTTAACCTAAACAATATTATCGTTTTGTAAACTTTTTGCACCTGCAGGTTGTTTCTCTCAGACAGTGATGATTTCAGTTAGGAAAACATCTCTCTGCTACGTGTCTGGGTCTTAGACCAGCCCCTCGAGGGGTGGCTGGCCCAAAGAACCAGTTACTTTGTGACACTTAATACACTTTGCAAACTACCTTATAAAAACCCCAGAAAATTAGTACAGTTTGGCTCATATGCTGCTTCCTGCTCATTCGGATTCGTGTGTTTTTTCTGCACGTCTGTCCTGCACAGTGACAGGGATGGGAGACAGGTGCAGCAGGAGGGAGGGCTCCAGGAGAGGAATGGCAGGAACAACTCTGGCTGTGTCCCACCAATGGTGTTTCTGCAGGTTTCTACATCAGATGACATGAGAGGAAAAAATTAGGTTATGGACAAGGATGGGTTTCCAAGAACTTTAAAAAACAAAGGAAGCTAAAACTGGTGAAGAGGTAAGTGACAGCAAAGCCAGAGAGATCCTCAAAACTAGAAGGCTTTCAGGTTAAAATCTTTAACTAGCCAAAAAAATACATGGAAACAGAAGAACAGAGGGTGAGAATCCAGAAACATGTGCAATAGTGCGTTATTTGGAGAGGCTGGGGCTGCCATGGGCCGGACACAGCCTGTCCCACCACAGGACACCGCTGAGGCCCTCACGAGCCCCTCATGAGGCCAAGATGGCAGCGCCTCGGGGAGAGCAAAATGGACAGGAAGGGGAAAAGCACTGTGCAAAAATAGACAGGAAGGGGAAAAGCGCTGTGCAAAAATGGACAGGAAGGGGAAAAGCGCTGTGCAAAAATGGACAGGAAGGGGAAAAGAGCTGTGCAAAAATGGACAGGAAGAGGAAAAGCGCTGTGCAAAAATGGACAGGAAGGGGAAAAGGTGCTGATGAGTGAGGGGGAAAGGAAGAGAACCAGCTCTGCTGACACACTGAGGAAGGAGGTGAGGAGGTGCTGCAGGCACCAGAACAGGGATTCCCCTCAACCACCAGAAAATACCTTAGAGAAGCAGGTTTGTCCTGAATGACCGCGGCCCGCAGAAAGGCTCCCTCAGGGAGCAGCAGAGAGGGGCTGCTCTGGACTGGCCATCCCCCAGTGCTGCCTGGCATGGTGGGGAGAGGTGAGCAACCGGGAGTGAAGAACTGGGGAAAGGGGAAAGGAAGGTGCTCTTTTAATTTTTTAATTTCCTTCCCACTAGCTAAATCTATTTGAAGTGGCAAAAAATTGAATTAATATGTACCAGATTAAGTCTTTTTTGCCCATGACACTAACTGGATAAGTGATCTCCCTGTCTGTATCTCAATCTATGAGCTTTTCCACCCCTGCTCTGTTGAGGAGGGAGAATGAGTGAGTGGGCATCTGGCAGCCAGACAAGGGCAACCCAACAGAGTTTCCTAGTAAAAATCTCTACAAGAAACTATGAAGTTAGATAAACAAAGGAGAAAGCTTTTGGATAAAAATTCCGAGACACTTCACAAGAAAAACAGTATGGAAGGAGGGCATGAAGCCCCACAAGGAAATGAAGAGAAAATGGTTGGGTTAGAATTGTATTAGAAGAGTAGGTATCTGAGGGCACAAGCTCCTGGCCACAGATGTAATCCATCTGCAATAGGAGAAAAGTTCTGTCTGGCTTAGGGCAAGAGGACAGGGAGCTGAGCATACCTGCTATTATCTTGTATTTTTAATCTCTTTTCATCCATTTTTTCATGTACAGCACTATCAACTAGAACTTCTAAGCAATTCATCACTTCAGTGTTTTGAAACATGAAGCCTTCTAGGACAAAAGACCATTTACCATGAATCTTTCTCATGGAATTTAAACTGTACACAACAGGAAAATAATTCTCCTATAGTGATAGAGCCAACATGTATTTATTTCTATATTTATGTCTTTTTTGTGTACTAAAGTGACAGTGACCCTGTTCTCTTTTATTCTGTGTGGAGCACACACATTTTCATGGCTTTTGAGACAAAGAAAGCCTGTGAGATCATTTGGTCTGGCACCCTACAAATACATTTGTCATCTCACACAGTGACCAGTGCAGGGAGGGTGCATCCCAGCTGGGCATGGGGAGAGCCATGCTGGGAGGCTCAAAACCCCTCATCCAGCAAGGTGTGTCATAGGTCAAGGATGCTGTCGGCTTCGTAAGCACCTGAAAACCACTTTGTGTTCCTGGTGTGTCAGCAATATCAGCTTTTGATGTGTTTCCATAAGTGGTCCATTCACCTGGGGAAGTGCCACAAATGAGCACTTCCAGTAGCACCCAGGAGTTTGGACAAGCTGGTGCTAGCCCAGCGCTTCCAGGAGCCGCCTCATGCACCACCCTTCATTCATCTCTCACAAATATTCATTACCTCCACTTCCAGTTCAGCTGATGTCGAAGGATCCATTTGGCATCCTTTGGTAAAGGCTGAAGTGCAGACACTGCTGTGAACAGCTCCAGCTTTCAAGAATGGTGCTAACATATCTTTTAGCTGTCTGGCATTCAAACGCAGCTGGCATCCTTGATGAATAATTGGAAACCTCCCTGCTGCAGTGACATTAAACTCATAGTTTAACCTTCATATTACAGCCTCTGAAATAAGTTAGGATTTTGGAGAATAAATATTACTACACAAATGGAGCACTATTTTGTTTTCTTAACATCTTATACAGGCCAGCCTTCTCGGAGGAAACATTTCTACAGCCTTGCACTTCATGAGGAGCTCTTAATCTACAATGTCTGTATCTGACTCTGAACAGTCCAGCAGGTCCCCTGTGGGCAGCCAGCGTTAGGGACAGAGTCACCTTCTCTTTCCTTTAGGTACAGGCAAGCCCCCATTATCTTTCCCTACAGCCAGTGCTCTCTGCCAGCCCCCAGCCCACCTCCCCAACACCCCACCACACATCCAGTGGGGAGGGTGGGAGCATTCATGTGAACTTTAGGCAGAACCTCAACACCCCTGAAATGCCCTATTTCCCTTTATTGTTTTTAACCAGACAAGTCAGCGTCCCAATTGCACTTGCAGAGATCAGAGTTTCCATCACAGATATGGGAGCAATAAGGAACAGCCTGCACAGCACTCACACATGCTGACAGGAAGCTTGTATAGATCAGCAGAAATTAGAGCAAATCACAACCAAAATCTAAGCAAATCAGAAGCAACAGAAACTTGAAAGAAGGACCCAAGACTACTACTCTAAAATCAAAATAATCAAAACCATTATGAGTCCATTATGAATAGGGGAACTACGAGGCATGCAGTGTTTCATTGCTCCTTATCAACTTGCCTCTCTAATGAGCACTTTACAGTTGTGGCATGAGGAGTTACAAAAAAAAAAAAAATACAGATCCTTGAGGTGCTACTAGCTTGATTAAAGAAATCCATGTATTTCCCCTGGAGAAAAAGGTTTAGGGAGAGGTACCTGTAACAGGAACCTCATTGAGATAGATTGCCTTTAAGCACAGGACTTTACCAGTGAAGCTCCAGACACCGGAAATTTTAATATAAATGTGATGTAGGAGTTCTAAACTCATATTTATGTACTTGCATAATATTAATACGGTAGGAGGTAAATATTAACAAAATACATGATACTTTGCTCATGTCTGTGCTGGATGCCAATTTTGATATTGCTGTAAGGTAAGAATATACATGAAAAGCACCTTATATTAAAAAGTTTAAGAGAGAATATCTCTTCAGGAGGCAAAACAAGATATACAAGAACTATTATAGTTTCTAAAATACATTTTCTTCTCTGTGCATTAAAATTTTTTTTCTCTTATTTATGAATGAGGGGACTTCCAACATCACCCCTGAATGCATTTTGGAAGGACTTCCTCCTTGCCAAATCCCAATTCGAGATGCATTTTGCAAAAACACACTCATGCTGCTTCATTACCCGATTTTGCTTGTAATGATATTTATTTAAGGCTACTTTGGCAAGCCAGGGAAACACACAGGGCAGAAGGGGAGGGCAGATGCTCCTACCGTACCAGAGGGTCCTTTCGCTCCATGTCTGAAGCTCGATGCGGGGACTCGTGGCTCACCGCGGCCCCGGCGCCGGCAGCGGCTCCGGCAGATGCGCGGGGAGGTCGCGGGCTGCCCCGGCCCGGGCTGGCTCCGGGGGCTGCTCTGGGCCCCGGCCCCGGTGCAGCGCGGCGGAAGGCAGGGTGCCAGCTGCCCCGCGGGACAATGGCTCCATTGGGACACAGCTGGGGGACAAAGGCGCTGCTTTCGGCAATGATTTTATATGCACACATGTGACCTTTGCCTGAAGTGGCTCTATGGAAAGTGTCCCTGTCCTGAAGCTCTGCTTTCAAGTGCGGCGCTCCCGGGCGCTTGTTAATCTGTCCCTTTTTATTCCTTTTTTATTTTTTTTTTGCCACAGATGCCTCAGGAGAGGTCATGTGCAGATAACAAGGTGGTGCTGAGCTTTTTCTCATCATTTAATAGAGCTATTCAGTAATGGGTAAGATTATTTTCTTCACTTCGCTAAGTCCTACACCAGGATCTCCTATCTGGAATGCTTTTTCTGCTTTAGGAGTTTAACTACAAAACCCGAGTACTCCAATTTCCAGTCCCATATCCCTGAGCGAGCCTCCACTGGCTGACACTTCCAGACAATTCCAAGCTCAGGCCACCTTTGCTAGAGTGCATATAATTTTAAATTTATGCATCCAGATAACAAGAGCAGGGCCCTTGGGTTTTTAATGGATTGGAACGAGTTGTTTATTATAAATAATTTTATTATTGATTACTTTATTTTAACTGTGCTTTTAAAGTATTTTGAAGGCTTCTTACTTAAATGGATATAAAATAGTGGCTGTCAATACACACCACGCATGAAATCCAAATATGGCACTAGCTGGGCTGGAGGTGAGGGTTGAAGACAGAATTTATCACCTTTACCTTGGGGTATGGCAGTAAATGCTGCAGGTGAAATGATGGGCCCTCGGAGCGATTCTTTATTAGGTTACCAGGAAAGTTAATAGCAATGTGACTTTCAGATTAGCCAGATTTTCCTCTATAAGACCTTGATTTTTGCTGTTTATTGCTCTGACAAACTTACATTTGTACTGACATTTTTGTGCTGAAAAGAGCTAGGAGTTTTTAATCTATTTTTAGTTTACAGCAAAATACACCAAACATTTTTGAGATTAAAACAAAGAATGTATTCTTTTCTATACTATGTTAACCAAAATTATCTGTCCTTTCCATAAACAGATCTCAGGCTTACATAGCCTGGAGCAACAGACCAGATTTTGGGGACCAGGGAAGAATGGCCTTTGTGAAATGAATACATTCATTCATCCCCACCAAATTCCATAAAAACTTTGTCATGTTATAAATCTTTAAGAGATCTTTGTGTATGCTGAGCACTGTGTGCAACTAGCTCACACTTAGTAGCTGAGCTCTCTGAAGATCATCTTTGCTGGGTGTCTTTGAGCCCCTTACTGACCACAGATCACGCTGCAGGTTTATCTCAAAGTAAAGGGTTTTTAAAAGGTGCTCAGAGTCCCAGCCAGACCCAGGAGAGTGGTCATGGCTGTCTGTCATACACCATGGCCTCAGCACAGCTGCACACACAGCCTGCATCTCTCCCATTGAAAGTGTGGCATTGTGCAAGCTGGGAAAGCAATTTCTTGTCCTGAAATAAATCCCATCCCACCCCCCAAAAAACCCTGAACTCCACTGTGAAAGCTCCCCAGCCATCCTGCCTGTTCCCTACAGCCCCTTCCTTTAACATCAGTCTTTCAAGAGAGGGAACATTGAAAAGGAGGATAAAATCAAAGCTTTGAGGAGCTGCTGCATAGGCAGCAGGTCCTGGATGATAAATCAAACAGGGCTGCTGTCGGAAACACAGCACAGAGCACATGATAATACACAGAGACCACAGAAACAGACAGATTGCAAGTGTCCAAGAAATATTAAAGTACAGTATTCTGCATGTGAAGTAAAAGAATTTTAGATGCAAGTCCAGTTAGAGTACAAGTACCGAATACAAGCAAATTAAAATATACATGTATGTTGCAATATCTAGATGCAAAATATCTGAGCAAAGGGAGCAAAAGAATATCAAAGAAGAAACAAACTAGCAAACTCACAGATTTCCACCTAATAGCAGGCTGCTCCCAACACTGTGCTGCCTAATACTTGTTTGAATTCCATGTAAAAACAGATGCATCTCACTTGCCTTGGAAGCTAATGTGCAGCCTGCCATGCCACTGACAACTTTTTAGCCCCATCTCACTTTAGTATAATTTTTCTTCTTTTTCTTTGATTTTAGCTTATTACTTTTAATTATTTGTTGCCCTGTGAAAAAGAATCTATAGTACAGCAGAGGGGCTTAAACTTATTGTTGCAAGTGGTCTGCTGAATAAAGACATGTCTACATTATAAACGGAATGATTTCTCCACATTTACAGAAATAATATATACCTATATTTGGAGACAAGCACAAGCTTCTCTACTTAGACTCACTTCAGCATGGTTTGCAGCAACTGGCAAGATTTAGCATTTCTCAATGCTAAATCTCAGATTCATTGCAATCTAAAAATATTTTGGTTGATCTTTACATCAGTTTAACACCACAGCATTCTTGGTCATACAGCTACTCACTTCTTTTGAGTCATACTCAATTAAAATAAATCTTAAGCAACTCTCACTCTGTATAAACACATTCAGGCTGTTTAGCAAAACAGATGCTGCTGTCCCTAGATGTCATGGGGAGCAGTGGGTATTGCTTTAGGTAATGCTTGGTCAGAATTAACTACCACAGTTCAAGCAGGGGCAGTGGCCTGGGGCAGAGACACACACAGTGATGGAAGTGGAAGCTGGTGCCTGTCCTGAAGGGCTTTAGGAATGGATTTCTACCCCAAACCACATACATTTTAAATGTGTATATATAAAGAGTTATTTAAGATCCCTAAAAGGCAATCTGCGCGGTGCTACTGTCATGCTTTTACAGGCTGTGGCCATCACTGCATTTTCACAGAATCATAGAATAGTTTAGGTTGAAAAGGGACTTTAAAACTCGTCTAGTGAGAAATTCCTTCCTAATATCCAATCTTCACCTGCTCTCTTTCACTTTGAAGCTATTCCTCCTTGCCTTATCACTACATGTCCTTGTGAAAATACCAAACAGCCTCTCCAGCACACCCTCAGTGAGCTGTGATTGGAGATGTTGGATCTGCTTCCTGGACTAGGATTTATAGGCACCAGCAAGGCACAAGTTGCTCAGATCAGGGCAGGGCTGCACTTGCACAGGTATAGCTGCACGTAGGAAATTTCAGACACGAAGATCCTGTTTTGATCATGCAGAACATCCAAACTAATGAAAACAAAAATGGTAAGTTTCCAGGTACAGCAGGTTCAGAAATTAGTATTCAGGAATCTGATTGTAAACAAATGCACTGAGGAGAATACTCACTGTAAGGGGCATAGGCTCATGCTTTCATGTGTAGCTAAGGTTAATGAAAATGATAAAAAAAAATTCTTTTTCAATATTCAGAACACATTGGATAAAAAATTGGATACAGGCTCAGCTTTAAAGCAGCTGTTCTCCTCATCAGAATCAGAAATCTGAACATCTCTTGATCTCATGCAATCAGAGGGAGTAGCTATATTATTAAATCAGGCCACACAATGAGCACAAATATATGGATTTCTGGAGCTAACATTAAAATTCTATTTTTAAAAGCTGTGTTTACAGATATTCCAGACAGCTAGGAATAAAGACCTTTTGAACATAACTCCTTTTAATGCCTGCACTTTCTTCAGTCATTTAAAACTGTATTGCTACAAATAAATTCATCAGAAAATTATACTGGCAGTTTAATATGCCATGGGTATTACAGCACTGAAATCAACCATAAAAAACCAGCGCTTCAAAAAATTGCACTGCAGATAGTCATGAATAAAAGAAGATTGTGACTTACAAGAAATATACAACCCCTCCTCCTGTTAATCTGTTCCATATTTGATCACTGAGCTTGCATTGCAGTTGAAAAATATCCTGGGGGACTACTTAGTGTACTGCCTAATCCAACCATCCACCCCCTGCAAAGTACAACCTCATGTGGTTTTGTTTCATTAGGAGTTTCTCTGCAGCTCCAATGACCCAGCTCAGTTGCACCTCCAGCAAACAGGTCTGAGCATGAAGAAATAGCTTCTGTGGCCAGAACTGTGCAGAAATATATAATTCTGTACAAGCATAATTGCATGAGCTGAGCTAATGGAAAAAGCATACTTTGTCCAGCTACTTCTAGGCATGGCTGGAGTTACTCTGTCTGCAATCTGAATGGATTATGTGGTCTTGTATCTCTGCCTTTGCTTTGGCATATTTTCTTGTTCTTAACCCTTCATTTACAGTATTACAGCTACCTAACGGCTTTGTTCAAACTCCAAAAGTTTACTACTTCTGTTACACAACATTTTTCCTGTGATTAGATGTTTTTTATTTCCACTAGGCTTTGCCCACCGCTGAGGATGTTGTGGTGTCCTTTATCCTCAGTTTATGCAAAAATATATCTTCACTCTAAAAACTCATCAGACCCAGAGCTTCTAAAAATCGTATGTCAAAATATTAATCCTCCTTTCCTGGGCCCTGTTAACCACAGTATACCAGGCTCTGAGCAGTTATAAAGCAGCACAGCTTTACAAACCTACACCAGCGGGATCCACCTCTGTAAGGGTGTCTGCCATGGAGAGTTTGGCATGGAAGAGAAATGGCCAAGGGTACACTGTAGCCAGGAGTAAAGTTGTGTGGGGAGATGAAGTTTGGCTACGTGAAGAATCAGAAAGATTGTAAACTAAAGCTTAGTTCTCCCTGACCAACATGAAAAGACTCTGCATGGGCTGCAGTTTTCCTCTGAGAGAGCTAGAGCTAGCTGAGATAGCTCATAGTTTCATCACTTTGGCCATCACAGAGGGCATTCCGAGTCCTGGAGAAGGCCAGCAAAGAGCCACAAGGAAGAACAGAGCATTGCCAGAATCAGCCAAAACCGTGCTCCTTGGCTTGGGGACTGACACCCTTGAGGGCTCCTTATCTGCCTTCCTTATCACTAAAACATTGCTCTCTACACCTTCAGTCTTTCCCTTCAACTGGTTTTCCTGCCCCAAAGCCAATCCCCTATGCCTATCCCAAGCAATGTCTTTAACACAATTACAGCTCCACCTGATTTGAAGTCCCTAGTCTTGTACAATATCTACAAGTGAAATAAAATTCTACATCCTGTACAAGATGTGCAAATTTCTTAAATTAAACAGCAACTCACAAATTGTAACTAGGGAATAACCAAGTTTATTAAATCCCTAAAGGAGGAAACACAACAAATTCCAAGGCTGCTCTTTCCTGCTACAGAAAATGCAGTGTTGAAACCTAACTATAGAGGCCTGACGAGATACTGCACTAGGAATAAGGGTTATGAAGGTTAAATAAAAAATAATATGATAATTGCACACTCCCAGATGCTAACACCAATCCATAGGTGACAGCAGCCAACAAACATAGGCATAAATACAGCAAACATACTGTAGAGAAGTCAAGAAACTCCAGAAAAGGCTTACAGAGGGAGGACTGAGGACTTCCAAGGAGTCCCACTACAGGACAGGGGTTGGAAACACATATGGATTTGCAGGTGATCCCTGAGACCAGCCTTTGGAGCACAGCAAGGAATTTTGGCCACCCACCAGCTACTGTGCCAGCAAGCAGCTGTGGGTCCAAGCTCCATCATGACCTGGGCTGTTGATGCAGTGTTTGTAATTCAAATTACATGGCCACCTTAACTGTAGTGCTTGGATTTTCATCTTCCTGAAAAGAAATTTGAATCTCCAGAGAACATAAACATCTCAATCTTTCTGGGGCTGGGGAAATTTGATACATTTTTTACAAGTAAAAAAGAATAATATATTCTTATTTCTTATTATCTCCAATTGGGGCGCAGAAGCTATTTCAAGTGATCAGTTGGACAACTCATCCTTGCTTTTTGTGTGAAGCCCATGGAAAATCCATTGTGAGAGGAAGCTACAGCCTGCAACATGGATTAGGGCCTTACAAGTGCTAGATTGAGCAGGTATCCATCACAGTGACAGCTGCTCCTGCACTGAAATGTACTCGATTCTGGGAAAAATAAAACCCAAGAGGGAACTGGCTTGTTCAGCTTTGGATGCTGCAGAGAGGAATGACTGCACAGTGAAGGGTTTTGAGCTGCGCAAATCAATTTTACGTACAACTCCTTGAGAATTCTAAAAGAACTTGTTTGTTCACAAAGCTTAGTTTATATTTCTGCTTACAATTTATCTTCTGTTTTTGATTTCTCACAACGTTTGTGTCCTTTTTCCAGACCCCCCTGCAAGTCTTTATTCACTAAAGCTTTCAGAGTTTTGTTTTTGTTCTAACATTTTTGCCTTCTAAGTTGTTTTTATTATGATGTACCACACTGAGTGCTATAACAGCCTGTGAGGGATATTTTCTAAGAAGAATAAATTATGGGCATTAATACAACAAAGAACAGAGCTTTTGAACATTTGGTTTCAACGTGGAAAGATTCTCTTTCATATGAGAGTCATATTGAGGATTTATTTCTAGGGGTCTTTTTTCTGCTATTAAGATCTAACAAAGCAGTATTCTACTGAAGGCTTATTTTTTTTCCTCGCACACTCTGTCATGGTTGTTGCAGAGCTCTTCTGCTGTTTCTCATTTCACTGCAAGGTACCTATGTGCATATGAAAGGTACACTGTGCAGGGTTTGCTTTTAAGTTTTCCATTAAAGGTCGGGAAGGAGGGTATGGGGGTTTTGTTTGAGCTTCTTTTGTGAAGAGCGATTAAGGAAAGGATACGGAAACCAGGGGCAAAGTAGTTCTTTAAAATAAATCCAGATCTCCCCTCCGTAAACACATGCCAACCAAATATACAAATTGCCGCAAATTGGTTGTCTGTGTTCACAACTGGGCTCATGCTAAAAACTAAGAACACTATAAGCATGAGTTAGAACATTTATTTGGACCTCCTTGAAAAGTCTTCCTTTCAATAGGTTCAATCCTGCAACAGAAGTAATTTAGCTCTCATGAGTAGTCCCATTGACTAAAAGCAGGGCCTGGATTTACAGGGTCACCTAAACCAACAGAGGAGTTGCAAATGCAACATTTTCCCATAAGTCACTTCCCATTATACGCTTTTGCCACCTGGACTCCATCTCCTTAAATCTGCTTTATTGGTCCCATATGCCTTTATTCAGCTAAGTGCTTGTGCTTTGATGGAAGGGAAGGGACACAAGTGAGCACCAAGCAGCTTTCCTGAGCCGCCGCTGCAGCCGCGCTCCCGTTAATGCCTCCATTCATAGAGCTGTGTCCCCGCACTGCACGCAGGGAACAGCCTCCCACTTGTAGTGCCCAAACATGCTGCCTTTCCCTTCCAGATCTGCTCACAAAATCCACTGCGTCATGGCTGCCTCCAGCCTGCAGCTCTGCGCCTGTGTCCTTTACATGATGGAACTGTCTTGTGCTGAGCACCCGCTGAGTGCTCTGCACCAAGGGCTTCAACTCCCATGGGTTTGCCCCCTCCTAGCAGGATCTCAACCGCAGCCCTGCAGGTCTGGAGGCTGGCAGCCCCCAGCTGGCACCATTGCCCCCTTCTTGTACCATCTATGCCTTCCAGCAGATTTAATTTAGTTCTCCAAAAGCCACAAAATATTTTTTTTCCCCTGGTTTTGGTTGGATCTCGTTTCTGGCTATTTAGCAAACTGGCTCACCAGATCAAGCTGAGCCTCTGGGCTGATGCTCAGGAATCCCTAGAAGTGGAGTGGGAGGAAGACAGGACCACCATGTTCAGTAGTCCTGTATTATTAATTTTAGAATCATATACAAATTAGGGAAGAGAAAGACTTGGCTCCGTCTTTCCTTCCAGCCTTATATCTCCATACCCCTCCTCCTTTTTGTCTGCATTTTACAATGCAAAAAATGTAAGAAACTATTTTAGTGCAGATTTCCTGAAAACAATGGCAATTGATAGATTTTTGGCAGTACCTAAATGTATTTCAATGATAGCATGTCAGCTATACGCCTCCTGTTAAGGTAAAGATGCAAACAGTTTGATCATATCATACTCCAGATCAAAAAGTGGGGGGTGGGAACCGCAAACTTTGCAATATTTGACTTGAACTCAAGTGAAAACATCTGAAGGCTTTTGTGGGTGTTTGAACTTCTCAGTGACAGGAATCAAGGTAAAAGCAACTTGATTGTTTCTTTTTATCACTTTCCAGCCTTGGTACAAAAACAGGAATTCGTTAATTACTTCAGACACCAGTGGGGCTGGATTGGAAGCAGTGAGGAGTTCTGAGCCCTTTCCTTGTAACTGCTGTGATGAAAAACTCCTGTGTTTCCTTCCTCACCACATGTCTCACAAAGAGATTTACAGCTGTATTTTAACCACATGTCAGCAAGCCAATGCATCAGGATTTACAGCAGAAAATTTGGAGACTTATCTTCAGCTGAATTTTCCCACTGATAGCTATTTTAATTTACAATAAGTGTTTGCATATTTAATTAGCTGTATGATGATAGAGAAAAGTGGCCTAAGTGAAGGAAGCAAGTGAATGGCACTGTATCCCTTCCCATCCCCACAAAGGGTGAGCAGGACCTGAGGATCAGATTTCTTAGCTGCACCATGCTGCTCACAAGCAGCAGCAAGTAAGTGTATAGGAATACCAAGAAATGGATGTTTATTTGCATGTCCTGAGGTTTTGCTTTAGTTCTTGCAGGATCTCTTACCATCAATGCCACTTCTGTCAGTTCGTTTTCAACTGGACTCCCAAACATCCCAGTGGAGACAAGGACCCATACAGTAAATTTAAGGTGGTGATCACTTGCTTAGACACCTTTCATTAAACAAAGAATTTAAAAACCATCTCTCTGGGGTTGATTGGTTTTGTTTTGGTTTTGGTTCCTGTTTTGTTTTTGGCAGTCCACATACACAGGGCAGGGGTCTGTGAGACTGTAACAGAGGGGCAATGGACTTGTGAGGGGATGCCAAGGAAGAGGCCTGGGGCAGGTGAGAGCTGAACACCAATTCAGCACTGTATTTCTTGACAGCTCTCAGCCACTTTCATGCCATGGATGCCAGGGAATGGGACAGCACAGCAGGGAGTCCCTCTAGGTGGCCTAAACTACACAATTTGCTGTTACAGAGGTTGTACTTACTTTTTTCTCAGGCCTTTTTCCAGCCAACAAAAGGTCAAATCCAGCTAAGGTGATGTCAGCTCCTCCCTCTCTTTTTTTGGCCCATGCCCAGAGCACAATCTTCCTCCATGTTTCAAATATGAAACCTTACATTAGGGCTTTGAGCACTTCCACTTTAAGCTGTTGCAACCTCTTCCATGTAGCAGGAAGAGCAGATATAACACTGCAGCAACTTGCCAAGTTGTGTTCAGCTGAGTTTCTTGCTTCCATTTGGAGTTAGCTGTCATGGATCACAGTATTGAAATAACACGTCAGACTGCATTAATGAAGAGCTGTTGAGCTGACTTAAAAAACTCCAAAAAGCTCTTCATCACAGCCTAATTTCAGGTTTTAGATTTCTTTGGTTCCAGATCCATTATTCTCAGTACCACTGCTGATTCTTATTACTACTTTTGCCTTAAAAGGTGAAAACACCTCCAGACTCAGCCTGCTGTGCCTCTTGCTATCATCCCACCCCTAAATTCATTATCTCAGAGAGAAGTATTTAATAGAACAAGCCTAGAGAAGACTGGCACAAACTAACAGGTAACAGCAGCTGTCCTTCTTCCACTTTCTCTTCTTGCCTCACTGACAGCAATTTCCACATAGATTTTAGCATATAAATGTCTTCTTGCAAGAAACACATTTTACTTTTCCAAGGTAGCACCTTCAGAAAACACATAATTACTACCGAAGTAGAATTTTTGTTTGAACTGTCAGTCCTCACACTTCTTCCAGGGGACCAACACGAATTTCAAAAGTAAAATTAAGCACATATGTACTTCAGAAGATTACTTTTTAAGGTGTCTTCCTCCATTTTAAAGGATTTATAGAGCACAAACCCATCTTGCTTCCTTCTCAAGTTATCTGAAAGACACTCAGGAATTCTTGAAGCACTACAAAAGGCCAATTTAGGCATAAATGCAGTACATGCATAGTAGAAATAAAACAAGTAATCCATTTTTACAACTAATTATTGGAGCATGTACTCTCCAGCAGAGTTTCACCCCTCTATTAATTCAGCTCATACTTTACCAGTAGCTAAAACCAGCAGGATCAATGTGGAACTATGCAAATAAGTAACAGCAATAATAAAACATCAAGAGGGTTCCAAGAGTGTTGCCTCTTTCTTGCAAAGCAACAGTCTACTCTCTCAGATCCCTTATGCTTTTGCCATTCATCTAAGGTTGGACGTAAGAAGAAATTGTTAAATCAGAGGCTGGGGAGGATGCCAGACTTCCAAACCCAGGCTGTGAAAGGCCCTCTCTGTCCATTGCAGAATTTCACAGGGACTGCAGACAGCAGATCTGAGACAGCCTTTCAGGCCTGTCTTTATCAGTCAAATCTCCTCTTGTGCTCTGGAGGAACCCCTGGAGAGACTTCAGCCCCCCGGTTGTGCTGGCGCGAGGGGCCTTGGCTGTGTGCACCCCCAGCGAGCCAGACCCCAGCCTGACAAACTTTCCCTTCACACAGGCCAGCTCTCAAGCAGCACCAGCCTCCCTCTGCTTGCAGGACTTCTGATTATTGAAGAAGTTTTGATATATAGAAAAATAAGATACCTGTCAGGAGAAGAAATTAAGACCCTTTCAGTTTTATTACATTCCTTCCATTTTATAGGCAGGGTGTTTCTTTTTTGTTTGCTTTGCAAAAGACATTATAATATAATAATCAACCACCAGAATGACTTTGTTTTTGATTCCTTTGGATGAACTGCCTTAGACAGACTGTGTCTGAAGTAGAGAAGATTAGTTCTGTATTTACTAACATGCCACAGGCTCAGGGAGAAAAGGGGGGAGTAATCCCTCAAAAAGGGCTGCTAGTTATAAACCCACCACAAGTAATCAATATACCCCAAAAGAGCAAAGGCAGCGATGGAGCAAACCCTTAATGTGAACCAGACCAAATAACACTCAACAATCAGCTTGATGGGTGAAGTAGTGATTTGGCAAATGTTCTGGCATGCCTTGCCATGGGATTTCCAGACAGTCATGGTGAAAGCAAGTAAACATGCCTCATCAGAAATAACATTAGCAACAGGCCCAACAGTAACACACAGCTGGCTGTTCATCCAGAGCAGGGATTCCTCCCTTTACCTGATACTAAATCTTACTCTCCACGTGGGGCCACAAAGCAGCTTGGATATGAACTTTGTATCAAAAATTCACTTCCATCAAAATACTCCTGAGCTGGAGGTATGACAATGTGATTGCCAAGTTCATCCTTCGTGACAAAACCAAGAGTTTCCCTGAATTAATCCATATCCATTACGAATGTTTGAGGAAACAATCCAGGAGCTGGCACTTTCTGGCTCCTCGCTCACGTGCTTTCCATTACGCAAAGAAATTCTATATTTCAGCAACAGGATTACCCAGGCCTTTCTGGGAAATTTTAAGCCAAAGCAATTTCCTCACCTAGAAAACAAGAATAAGAGGGTTGAAACATGTTAAAGGTTTTAAACAGTGAAAATACTAATTGCTATTCCCATGTAGCAACTGAATCTTGATCTTTTTGTTTGTATTTCATTGAAGGAACTCCTCCCACCCCTGGGGAGCATGAACTTGCAGAACAGAGAGAAGCAGAAAAGGGGTGTCTCATTTTGTCAAGAGATGGATTCAGTCCCTCCAAGAAAGGGAATATAATACATAAAATCACTTTATAAATCTTCAGCTCGAGAGCTACTAATCAAGGGTTCTTTCAGTGTCTGCAAATTCAGATGATCTCCTAATACCCAGCCCTTCTTTCTGATTAGCTGCAAAGAGTTGTGAGCTTTTTTTGGTGACACCAAACTTGGGGTGGGGAGGGGGGGGGAAATTAGAGACAGTCCCCTAGACTGGAAATCAACAGCAGCAATTGTATAAAGAGGTTGGGACTTTTGGATAAAACATCAGGGCCCATGGGGAACATTCCTGCATTAAAGTCAGTGTTTGATTCCAAAATTTGAAATCTCCAAGATGCTAAGAGAGATTTCAAGAAAACAAGAGCATCACTCAAAGTGTGACAGAAGCTTCTAACTGTTACAACATCATCTCCAACAAGCATTAACACTGCGTTTTAAACACTGAATGCTGGAGTTTGATGCAGCTCCAGAAAAGTGCTTTGCTAAGCTTCAGAGAAGATGTGCTAAATTTGGAATGTTGTCCAAAGAGAAAACCGGTTATAGGCACTGAAAGTCCATCTGATGTTTCACAATGACCTTACAACAGGCAGATTTAATAAGGGATGGCAAATAGCCACTGACTTGACTGCAAGGTCACCTGTCAAATACATACAGTGATCAAGTACTGAGAAGCCACATGATGTTCAACAAGCAGCACAAGGCTGATGGGAGCTTGAAGTATGGCTGGAGGACAACCTCCTGCCTAATGCAGAAGGAGCTCCCAGCTGGTGCTTCTCTGTTTTGTGCTTCTCTGCTACTGAGGACCTGATCAAGATAGCAACCAATTCTGTGTTGTAGAAGACATCAAATGCAGGCCAACAATTCTCCTGCACTTTTTCGTATATTCATATCCCTGCAACAACCAGTTTTAGCATGCTCTTAGGGTATCAGCATTATCACCTAAATGCAAAATACATCACCCAAAATGTAGTCCAGGTCACTCAGACTAGGATAGATTCCCACTGCCACTCTGTCTGTCCTCTGGCCAGACACTGATTGATGTCTGTTGCTCTGGCTCATATATGTCCTGTTTAGGTGCTTCCTGTGAAGTTCTTGGTGCTGTAGACCCATGTTTCAAACCACTTTTAACAAAGCAACAAGCAGATGATCTTACACCTTCCTTTATCTGCTTCTTATGTCAACCCCACACAGCAAACCAAGGCAGAGACCTGTTCCAATCAGAAATGTCGAGCCAGCTTGCTCTCAGACCCATCCATTTTGCAATGCTAAATGCTGCTGAGAAGAAAGGGGGACAGACCTCACCCCTGCTGTTCAGAGCTGCACATCAGGGCTGCAGGACCAGCTGAATCTTTTAGGTGCTGCCAGTGATACCAGCAGCAGCACAGTGGCTCAGCACAGTCACTGCATACAAACTCCTAACTTCTTTATTATGGAGCACCATTCAAAACTTCTGTATGAACAAGATGATCAAGAAATGTCCTTGCAGTGGTGTCCAAGCAGTTTCCAAAATATCTTGACAGCACTCCTTTGAGGTAAAGGCAGCACCACCTGAGATGAGACGCAGGGACATTAACAAAATATTACTACTACCTTTAAGAGCCTATCTTAAGATTTCAAGAATGCCAGTTTCAAGAATGCACAGCATAATAAGGCACTACTACCATAGTCTGTAATAGACACTACCAGAGACTGGCTATACTAGATGTGTGCAGCACAGACCCCAGTTACCTTCAGATGAACCCATTGAGACTCAGCAGTTCTCCTAATCAGAGCCGGGCATTTCAAGCTGAGTGCTGAACAGAGAAGTTAAAAAATGACCTTTTCTAAAAATTATAGCTGAAATGACCTGGCAGCATCTCGTAATAATTCTGTGGAGACACAGAAACAGGATCCAGCTCTCCGGAGCAATCCAGCTCTCCGGAGCTGCTCTGAGCATGACCTGAGTTCTCCTGCAGTGCTGTTCCCCACTCAAGACACTGTGTTGAGATTGTCTCATCATACTTGAATGCCAAGGTCATGCCTAAAGTTGCCCAGATGGTCTTATGTCCATTCAAATGGACCTTATTCATAGTCTCCAAAGAGAGTACTTTGTGGGGTTTGGTTTTTTTAAATTATTTTAAAAGCCTGAATTAGAAGAAGAGCAATTCCTAGTGTGTTGAGGATGATGTGCTGTCTCCTTCATGGCTCAAGAGCAGTACTGAACATGTCCGGCTGACATGAGGTAAGAGACTGGCAACCACTGCTGTTGTAGGCTGTCATCCCTTTGGTAACTCATACCTACAGAGGAATAAAACACACATTTCAAGCAAATGGATATGAAACCTGTTGCCCAGGAGCAGTGCGCCTCATGAAACTCTGGTTACAACCCAGTGGATCACGGCTCTAAATTATTTTGTTTAGCCATCTTTGCCCATTGTCCCTTGATGCCCAGTTTTCCTTCCTTGATGCTATTGCTTCCCGGATCTTCCTTTGACTTTATGCCGTGTCACTGGTTCCTTTTCCCAGTCCTTGATTGATTTGCTTAGCTCCCTGGGATAGCTTAGCATTTTATTTCATGTTTGATTCACCTTCATCAGATGTCTGTCCAAGCCAACAGACTTCACTCTGGAATGGCTGAGCCCAAAGTTCCATTCTGCTGTCTCTGCCCTGGGGGCAGTGATCATGTGAACTGCTTCAGCCTTATACTGAAGTGCTAACTCACAGAAATTCACAGGGCTTTCGTTTTGCCATGCTGGCGTCTCTTCTGGAAATCGGGCAAGAACTTCTAAATCACGTGAATGGTTTGGCCAGTTCTACCTCTCACATCCACTGAAAAATGTGAGCCTTTCAGTATTTCAGGCAGATGTTAGTGGATGATTCAGGGAGCAGATACACATGGTTGCCAGCCATTGAGTTGAAGAAGCCCCAGAGAGAGTCCGAGAGATGACAAAGTTGAGCAAAACTGAGAGTTAATCCAAAGCTTGTAACTTGCTCTCAGCTCCCTTGGGAACACACAACACACACTGAGCAATGGATTCCAAAATATTAAGAAATAAGCTAGCGTGTAAGAAAAATAAGGATCTCCTGTTGAATTAAGGAGTTAGGTCATTAATGCTTGTTCATATTACATTACTCACACTTGAGAGACAAATAACTATCTGTTGCCTCACTAACCCACATATTTATTTGAACAAATATTTCCCAAGAAGTAGGGAGAGAGAACCTTTTCAACAGAAAAGTTCTATATTATGGTCTTATCATAACAAGCCACTTCACAGTATGCTGATGTGTATCGTATACAAGCATCCATTGTGAAAAGCTATTAAGTGTATCTCATTTTACGGTGCTGACATGTTGGTTCCTTCACAGAGGTCATTAGCTCACAACGGGGCCTCTCATTTCCCTATGCCTTACTAAGGTTTTGCTTATTTCAGACTCAAACCTTAGTATGACCATTATTAACTCAGAGGGACATGATCTGTGCCATATAAAGTCAATTTATATAGAAATCCTGCAATCATCCACAACAAATTTTACTTATTTATGTATATAAAAGGAAACCTACAATACCAGAATGGAAAAGACTTAGTACATGATTAGCTCAATTTCAGATGCTTTAGATGTTCAACAGACTAGCCTTCCAAAAAAATACTCAATCCTAAACAAAATTACCTATTTTCCTCTGGGCCAAAAATGCTGTTCAGTCACCTGCTCCCAGGCCACCCTGTAAACAGTGCTGGACACGAGCAGTGTGTGGAGGTGAATTGCTGCCTATATTTTGACCAAACAGGTCTCTGCTGCTGGAGTGCCAGCATGAGCCCCAGCCCAGAAAGAAGAGACATGCCAGGCAGTGGTGCTGCTCCCTGTCCCCAGTCCACTCCACTGCCCAGGGCTGTACCAAGGGCAGAAAGCTGGATCCATCCGGGCTGTAGAAAACACTAGAGAAAGTCAAAACCTCTGAAAAAGTAAAAGAACAAGTTTTGGGAGTAGACAGCGGCAAATTACCAGAGTGCCCTCACCTGCACATGTGTATATGCAGTTTTAACCATCTCTGTAAGTGTCTCAAGGCCATGAGAGGCTATTTGCTGGCACGTAATGATGCCCTGTGCATAGAAGTACTTCCTTCTTCTGGTTCTGCTCTTCATCTCAATGAGGTTTGAAACCACGTCTGAGCTGGAGAAATATTGAACAATAGTAGAGGAAAAGAAAATGGAGAGAAGGAAGAAGGGAGACAGAAGAGCAGGGGAATGGGGCCAGGGAGAAGAGGCTCTTGAGAGCTGATGGGGTGCAAGGTGCCCTTATCTGTGCAGTGTATTCAGCTTGTGAGAGGTACACAATGGTTCACCTTCCAGTCCATCCCCTTCCTCTGCCTGGCAAGGTGCTGGCACAGCATGTGCTGGCACATGGAATGTCTAAAACAGCTCATTTGTGTGGCTGATGAACAGATCAGACATAATGAAGAAGGTGGGCTGGAGAAAGTCTTGTAACTTGCACTTATAACTGCAGCTCGGGTGCCTGCAAGTGCTTTTTGCCCCCTGAAAGGGCAGAGAAGAAATTTGTATGCAAATAGAGGACCTGAGCAGCAATTTGAAGGAAGATGGAGATGCTGCCTTCACAGAGATGAACTCTGCAGGCACAAAAAGAAACTAAAAAATTCTGAATTATATCAGGATCCAAGAAGCTCATGTTCCTCCAGTGAATGTCAAAGCCCCAAGAATTTTAAGTATTAGACATGCAACAGTCATCACCTGGACCTTCTTTAAACAGTAGTAGCGTTGTGGATGCCTTATACTAATTCATCTTTACATTAAATATCAGTTACCAAAAAACGCTCTGGGATTTACAGCTTCCCACTTTTTCTATAGCAGACAAGTAACTGCCAGGAGTTGCTTCAGTAGCCCAGCATGTGGAGCAGGATCACCTCAGCCTGAAAATCTGCCCAGACTGAATCCTCCCATCATCCTCAGGTGAAGTCTTCATCATATTTAAGTACAAGAAAGGTAGATGAATGAGAAAAACTGGCACTCAAGCCAAGGAAACTGGAAGGGGGTCTCAATAGTGTTGTAATACCTGCTTCAAATGGTGGCACTGATTACCCAAAACCAGCTCAGACTCTAGGGAAAGGTACAAGTCATTGCCTCAACCCACAGCCAAAACCAGAAATACATACTGATAAAAATACAGCTCAAAGGCCAATTCCCAACTGTGCTTCTGTGCATCCCAAGTACACATTACATATGTATTACAGAACAGGTAAATCAGGTCCAAAGTATATTTGATTTTTGTAAAACAGCAGTAATTTAGAGTCTTTAGAGTCTTTCTCTATTCTTGATAGCACAAATCATTAAAGGAAACTTAAAAGTGAACTGCCAAGCTGTTAGTTTCAGTTGGATGACAGATACTCAGTCATGATACATTGCTTGACTCTGAAAAAGAAATGGAGCTCTTGCTAGATTCTCAATTAAGGAATACAGCACTCAAGGACAATGGTCAAAAATTAAGCGGCTGTTGTACGTTATATACATTAGCACTTCCTTGTTTTCATTTTACAAATTATTTTATCTCCAATTAAATTTTTGAACTTTTTTTGCAAAAGGAGTACTGTTTTCTGCTGCCCTCTCCACACTATTTTGCTCTGAGGTTTTCATATCCCTTCATCCTATCAGTAGACAACAACCAATTCCTTGAAGTCCTTTATCAGTTCTCCTACAATGTAAGCACATTTCTCTTCCATTAAGAGATGTACAAAAAGCTTTTGTTCTCTCTCCTCCTTTGTGTCTTGTCCTACGTATTAACTGCTGAGTGTTTTATAGAGCACCTGGAAGATTTTTAGTGCTATAAAAACAAATGTCTCTTTGTAAAATTCTGACTCTCAAAATACAAGCAACAGAAAGTGTTCAGTATTTTGAAATTAGTCAACTATTCAATAACAAACATAGGAATTCCAACATTTTAAAATGACATTTGAGATGGAGAAGCATTTTTTATACATACTGCTCCAAAAACAAGAAAGATGCTTGCACAGGCTCTGGAACTGTAAAATGTCCACAAGGGACAAGGAATGGCTATGTTTGGTTCTCAGAGAGGAGAAATAAGCTGTACCAGCCTGCTGGCCACAGAGCTGGGAACAGACCATGAAAAGATAGGACAAGACTCAAATCCCCAAGTGTAGGGTATCAACCTGCTCCTAAGCAGCTTAAACCCTCTGCTTTAGTGGATGTCTTTGAGTGATTTATCTTTCTTGAAGCTTGGACATCCCTCTCACATGGATTGCATCTATAAACTGGAAGAAGACTTGCAGGCAAAGAAATTGCAGAGGAAAACGTGATGACAGCAGGAGCTTCATAATACCTAAAAGCAGCAGAAGCTGCCTTAGGAAGGTGAGTGACAGCTGATGTGAGGCCTTTAATCTCTCCAAGTCTCTCTTTCCCAAGGTAAAAGACCATCCCAGTCCCTTCTTTTCCTCCCTATCTCAAGTTTTTCACTGTACAGAAAAACTAGGAATTAAGTGACTAAAACTAGCAAAACAATAATGCATTCTTAATTCTATGACTGCCATATCAACTTGAAAAGTTTTAGTCAAATAGTTTCAAAACTTCTATGAAACCTTCTTCCCCCCATATGCTTTGATTCAGTTCCTGGGTGGGAAATGAGCTACAAAAAAGGTAAGTTTCAAAAGAGACTTTTTTCCCCCAGAAATATGGTTTTGAAAAGGGGAAGAATCAATCAGGTCTTGCAATATGCTTTCATTTGTACTGTGCTTTCAAACTCTGTCCTTCTTTTTAGGGAATATTTTAATTTAGAAGTTTAATCAGTTACTTACACTTCACAGAGTGCTTTTTTTTTATTTATAAAATATAGGAATACTTAGAAAATGAGAAGTGCATTTTCAGAATGAATTGCTTCAGATTAACTCTCTTGTGAAATTCAGTTCTGTGGATAAAAGAAAAATAAAATATAACAAATAATAATTAATGAAGAAAGAAGTAATTAATAAAACTCTTTGACCTGAAATGACTTATGGAGTAATTTTTGAAGTGAGTTTCTTTTCCACTCTATCACTGAGACCACTTTTTTTAAAACAGCAAAGAGAAAATAACTGCCAGTCACACAAGCTCATCTCACTCCAACCTTCCAAAATGTCCAAAATGAATCTGATTCAAAACAATCACTCAACCAATTCACAACAAAATTAAGACTCCCAAAGATGCACAGATGTGAAAACTTGAATTCTCCCTATTGTATTATTTTCTCGGAGCAAAGTCACAAGAAGCAGTGGAGCCAAATGAACCGGCTGCTGCTGCCAAAGAGGGTTTTGTTCTGCTCACGCCTCCCTCCCTCCCTCCCTCTCTCTTCCCACTCCACCCTTGGCTCCACAAGCCAGGCATGAGCCTTGCTGCCTACTCAGCTTCTGCCCAAAAGTTTCAGCTCACTAACAGTGCAAGAATAACTCCAATTTTACTCACAGGTTAGAGAGTTGTATCAGGCCACAGAGGAGCCCAGTCAGCAAAAAAATCCTACATGGGACTGTGGGGTCAGGAGCTGTGGGGGCAAAAAAGAGCTTCTTGCTGCAGGAGGGACAAGCTGTTAAATCAGCCAAAAGCAGGCCCACGCAGATTCACTTTCATTCAGAAATTAAGAAAATCCAGCTAAATATGCTTTCAGTTGTTCTGTCACTTTATGGTGGTTACCACATCCTAAGCACCATACTAACTGAAGGAATTTTCAATAAAATACAAAGTCTTTCAAGTGAAATCCTGACTCTTCTACATCAACAAAGATTGTTAACACAGTAGATTTATCAGGACAAAAATAATAGTAAAAGAAAGCCTTTGAAATGTGTTTAGAAAAACTACATTTATGTTATCAGATGACGATGGAATAATGCAGACTTTGAGTATTAGATGACGTGACTTAATTCATACGCAAACACTCATATATTATTGTCATTTAAAATTATAAAATCCCAAAGTAAACACATATTTTAAGAATATATATTTTGATGAATATATAAAATTTGAAACATACAAAAGTAATGAAATCTCATCTAAAACAGTTCTACTTACCTTGTATATTTTAAGGGCCTCTGTGCAACACAGATGCTCCATTAAAAACTGGGTCGTAAATTTCTGAGAATAAACTATCACAAAACACTGACAATAATGACATGACTCAAAATTTCTTGTATTAGAATTTTAAGGAATTCTATTACTATGAAATCTAAGGAGCTCATGTCAGCCTGAGTGCTTTATGGACAGCAGAACTTACTGACACAAAGACATTACAAGCTCTCCCAGGGACTCCATGAAGGTGCATCCTCTCTCCCTCCCTCCCTCCATGGTACTGGGACACTCTGACAGGCAGTGACTGACCAAAGCTGAAACTCCTGCTTACCTGGACACCTAAGGAGAGAAGCTATATCCTCATCAGATGCTTTGGCATGCCTACAAACTGAAGAAATGCGGTACTTACTTTGTGGGCATTTTGTTCTATAAATATACTGAGAAATAAAGAAAAAACCCAATAAAAAGTCTGCATTAGAAACACATTGAGATATTTTAGCATTACATATTTGCCCTACACTTACGTGTGTTCTACGTTTATATTGAACAAAATAAAGGACTTAATGTTAAAAGCTGAGATACCAAAATAAATTCCCCAGACTTTGACTGCTTTGCGTATTTTCAACAAAGCATTAATTACTACTTTATCTGTGTAATGTGCATTCTTGCAGTATTTGGATAATAGCCCACTTAAATAAAATATTCTTCCTTTTGTTTTAAGAAGGGTGCACGATAAAGCAGGGGTTTTAAACAAAAATCAGAACCCAGATCAAAAGCAACTGTATAGGTTACAGGCAACCTATGAGGTTGGAAGGCAGAGAGGACAAGGAGCTTAATCCACCATCCAAATACCAAACTTTAACTTGAATTGATGTCAGGTTATAACTTTGAAATAGTCATCAGTTTTTCAGCAGAAGGGTAACTCAAGCTAAGCCACAATCAGTGAGATCTTTGGCAGGCAAAGACCTCAGTTTCCTAAACCTTCCACAAGTGCCGGTCACAGCCAGGGAGGCATCACAAAAACTTCGCTGGCAAAAATGGAAGATCAAAGAAACCACGAAAACAACCATAGCAGTGAGGTCCCTGTACTGTGGCAGGGTGAAGCATCCCATAAACATCCCCTCCAGATGTTTGCCAATCTGCTGCTTAAAAGCCTACAAGAAATGAGTTTTCACATCATCATTAGGTGCCTGTTAGAATGCTTTTCTTCTTAATATTCAAGAAAAATATTTTTTCTTGTGAATAAAGCTAATCCCTCCCCTCCCAAAGGAACTATCAAGAGCAACTGATAAACATTTTTTGTTGTAGCAATATTTTATGAGAAGGGTAAGTTCCTTCCTCAAACTTCTTTTATTCTAGACCAGGAATACCCAGTTCCCTTTATTTATTTTCTTATATGCAATGTTATCTCATTTCCATTTGCCCACTTATCTCTTAAAATGTGTTGCCCCATATCACTGGCACGATAATTACTTTCACATTTTATATAAAAAATTCCTGTTAATCCTTAAGTGACTTTTACTTTTGCAACAGTATCAAACTGCTCACCTCTGTGCAACCACATGTTTTTTTTCACTGCACCATACAAGATGGGGAGAATGGCTTGCTTTCATGCATTTCATTTTCCCTGGAGTTCAGTATTTCACATTCATTCCTTCTAAATTTCAGTTTGCTTTTGTTGAATCACCTGTGTAATCTGCCAAATTATTCTGACTTCTGAGCACACTTACCAGTTTGTGAACATTGCCTGTCCATGTTGCACCACCTGCAGACCTCAAACTTTGTATTCCATCAGATACATAAATGGATATTCTGAACCAGGAACATGATGTAATCTCAGAAACTGCACTAGAAAAAGCTTTTTTAGATTCTCTCCATCCCTCCCCTACCTTCCAATTTTCTTTTGGCAGTATCTTCACCATATTTTCTCAGCACATATTTAAATAGTTCACCTAGTCATATGGCAAAACCTCTGATGGCACAATTCCGGTGCTACAGCTCTGCCTCAGTTCTGTGCCTTTATCACTGAACGTTTTCCCCCAGCCTGAGTGTAAATCCACATCTTCAACAGTAGAAACTACACCAGCCTGAATTATGCATGACCTCATTTTTAAAACATAAATGCATCTGCCTCCAATCTCCCAAACAATGCCAGCTTTCATTGCTTATTAGCCCAGGTCTCCCACAAACACCCCTGGCACTGTTACATCACTCCTTAGCCAAGGGAAAAACACCTCCAAGTATTTCCATTGAGCTATTACTTGCTGTCTCACAAGCAGTGCTGGGCTGAGCTGCACATATGCTTAGTACCCTCATCTCTTTCAACCCACATTTAGGTGTTTCTCTTGCACCTTTAGCTCACCCAAGCTCCAAGAGTTGCAGTTATTGCTAAAAGGACACCCAGGAGGGCTTCCCCTGGCAAGGCACAGTTGCAGTTCAAGAGGCTGCAGTGCTGCCCAGGGCCATTGTGTCTGAATCCAGCCCAAATGTGTCCCAAGTGCAGCAACCAGCACAGCTGCCCAGGCAGTATTGAAAGGATACAGTGTCTGAATAACAAAGTAAGTAAGTATTACAAAATACCTGAGCCTATCATCTTCCTAGTCTACAGATAACTCTTTATTCCAAGAACTACAGGATTCACCAGCAGGTATAGAATATAAAAGTATTTATTAACTTTCATGAAACAGAATATGGCTTAAAAAAAGGTTTTCTTGGGTCCCTCTTGAACTTTCTCTCTTTGCTCTAGGAAGGAGAATCAGTCTCTCATAAAAATTTGTGAAAATTAAAAAAAAAAAAATTAACCCAAATACAACCATCTTACAGAACACTATGTGAACTCTGGGCAACAGAAGCAAACCAGTGCATGGAAATAAAACCCTGCCTCTGCACACATATAAAGGAAACAGATAAAAAGTGGCAGAGATTATTTATCTCTATTATTAAAAATTTTTAAAAATTAAGTTTTTAAATAAAACACTTCCTAGGTGTAAATAGTACACTGCATAAAACACAGCTGAAGAAATTTAAATGTATCCATCATTTCAAGTCCCAGACCTAGTTTGATTTACTAATATATTTCTTCTGTGGATTCATGAGCTGATCTTGCTTCCAAACAAACCACCCCTCAGGAGGAAGAGATATATATTTTTCAATATTTTAATTTTTAAGTTTTTCAGATTTTTTTTTAAATTTTAGCAAACATCTTTCAAAAGCATATTCCAATGTTAAGCTTGAAGAAAAAATTCTGCCTCTGTCAAAATAATTCGCAAACTTTATTGGATTTTTAAAAGCCTGATTACAGGACAAAACATGCATTACGCATTTTGCTAAAATTCCAAAAACAATTGCAGAATTTAATCATATTCAAAGGCTCATGTCCATAATAAATACCGCCAGCTTAAAAGCAGCCTGGAAATTTTCAAGAGTTTTAGTATCTGAAAAATGCAAATGTTTTACATACTGTTCTTTCAGAAGTCTGACATTATATTGCAATGGTTAAAGCAAGAAACAGGTCATCTGAAGACTAAAGAAAATCCCTGTCTTCTGGGGAGATCTACACTTAGTTACACAATACTGCTCTGGAAACAGCCTGTCACCAAAGGCCTGGCAATTGGCTTCTGCTTAAAACATACTCTGCCTCTAACATTCTTCAAAGGATTAAACCATAATTGATTCTGGCAATACACATGGTAAGCGTGATGTGCAGGGGGTTGCCAGTGGACATGGGGCCCTTACATAAAGGGCTGTTTTCTTTGTTTAAAATGGAAAAAAGAGTGGGAGGTGTGGAGAACAGTGAAATACAAAATGAGTCAGAATCATAAACCATATTTTATGAATCAGATTTCAACAACCACATATGCAAAAAAGAAGGCTTCAAAGGTGGCAGAGCTTCTGAATTGCTAAGGCAATTCACATATTCTTAGTTCCATAAAAAAAGATAGAAGCTATAGTTATGTACATCCTTCTAAGCACTCCAAGAATATTGCAAGTTGAACTCCAGAGAAGCCACTGGTATCAGTCTGAAAGTGATGGGGAACGAATTGATCGTGCACTGGCTGGACTGTTAGAGAAAACAAAGGGATCCTTTTCCTTTTCTTTAGTATCATGTTTATGTTTATGCTTATGCTTATGCTTGTGTTTCTTCTTCTTTTTCTTGTGCTCATGGTGGTGATGGTGGTGGTGATCACTGTGTTTTGAGGAGTTTGATTCTTTACTAAACACAGAGAGTGGAGCTGATGAGACAGGGTGCATGTTTATCTCTCCTGAAGATTGCTCCTTACCTAAAAGAATGGATACAGTGGGATTAGCAAATGTTTAACTTGCATTGTTTCCAAACATAAGGAATTCTGAAGTATTAGATAAAGCCTTACCATTTAAACCTGCAAACATGGAATCTGTTATGATGCTTGTACCATTTAGCTTCAGAGAAGGCTCTGAACATGCCATTAAAGTTCCCACACTACTGACAATTTTTACAGATGATCTTTCCTTCCTCAACAGCAAAAAGTATCCCAGATAATCAGGAAATTTAAAGAGCCCTAGGAAACTGCAAGTCATACTACCATCCTGAAATTCCTTTTCAAGTACAGGAGGAAGGCAGCTATACCCTGAATAATGCAAATAAACTGCTTGTGAAAATTCTGATATAAAGTGCAAGAATAGCATAAGATGGGATGTCGACTCTTTTTAGTCAGGAGGTAAAACTCCCCACAAGAACATACAAACCTTTTGATAGTGGGAAATTAAACTGACATTTATAAAAATTGCCTCTTACAACCAATTTAACCTATTTGAAAGATTATACAAAGCTTTTTTCTTAAACAAAACCAAATCCAATAAAGACAATTATATCATCTTTTTCAGTACATATTTCACAAGTACACTAGAACTAGTTATATACTGAGCAAGCCTGGTATCTGAACCTGAGGAAGGAAATATGACCCATGACATCTCAATTCTCATTCTCTCTTTGGCTCTTTTAATATTTCACTATTTCAGACAGACTGCAATAGCTTCAATAGTAGAGATTAAAGGGCATTATTATAAGGATACCTTTGTTAAAGAGTGGAAATGCTTGGAAGGTAGGAACACTCAGATTCCTTTAGGCAGAAATTGAATCAAATCACTCACATTGCAAGAATGCTTTAACGACTAGATAAATGTAAAAAAGCATCAGCAGATTTCTGAAGGCAACTAATACTCTAACTTTTACTTAAAATGGATTTTCTTCATAGCTACTTTAAAAATGGCTTTTTTTCACATACAGTTTTTGGTGAAAATATCCCCATTAACAAATAACAAGAAATTATGTAATGCACTTTGAAATTATCTTCTTATGTGTATTTGAAAACACATATATTTTCTAGTCCATCTTTTTGTTTGGCTGGGTAGTTGTGTAACTCAAAAGGAAGGAATTATTTGTCTGTGGAAATGATTCCTGGAAGTCTAAAGAGACAGCTCCCTTTACTATGACCAGCAAGTACTGAGAACAATTTCCATGCCACCTTTCTAGCCTTACCCAAAAGATTAAGGACTGATTCACTCATGAATATATACAGGAAATTTCTAGATGGTACAGCTGCTCTGGGTTTTGTTTGTTTGTTTGTTTTTAAGCAAGTCTGAAGAGAACAAAATCTACATCTATATGAAGTGTTTATAAGTCAGAATAGAAACACAAAACATTTTTATAGTGAGGATAATCAATAACTTACTATGGGACACGATGGAATTTCTACTGCTTGAAGTCTTATACAGCAAAATGATGTCTTTCTAGAAATGTGTTTGGTCTTAACCACAAGACAGGAGTATGGTACAATATAAAACTGCTGAGGTTATGAAGGAGGCCATTCTAGAGTACAATAGATTCCTATGAACCTGAAATCGCTAATATAGAAGTATTTTAAAAGCTTCAATTTTTATTTAATCAGAACTAAGCAGCAGTAAGGTCATGTTATCAATGCAAAAATTTACTGTCAGAATTCACAACTTTACTTTTTTAATGTATCTTACGGCAGGTAGAGGAGATGCACACCAATTCCAACTTCAATGCATACCTACTACCATTTTTTTACTCTGCTGTCTGGAGCCATTCTCAGCAATGCAGACAGTGTGCAAGTACACTGTATTTGATGCAAAAAGGTACAACACAGCTTCACAATGTAATGATTTCCAACTATATTTCTAAAGGAATTCCTCCTGTATCTAAACTTATCCCCATAATCTGAGCTCCTTTCTCTAAAGCATTCAGTGCTTTGACAACTTTATTTAGCATCTGCAAGGACACAAAATCAGCCATTTAGCAGAAGACAGAATGGGAAAAAAAGGAGTATATCCAACTCAGGCCATTAGAAAAGGAAAGGGTGGAGGCTGTATCCCAGAAAAACAAAGCAGGCAGTATCTGACGCTGTTAAAATAGGCTGCAGTAGTTCAAAGTGAACTGAGGCAGTGACACAAACAGGGCTCCCAGTAACAGAAATAAAGGTCTTGGCACAAAGCCTGAAGACCACTGGTTGGTTGTATAGAAAATGTACAGAAGATTACCTAAAGTACAGAAAACATTCTCATGTGTTCTCAAGCTGCAGGCACATGATACATTAAAACACACATGGCAAACTGAAGTCAACTTCAAATAGAAGAAAAAACTCACACAACATGACACAAACTCTTAAAACTTCTCAGCTCCATTAATTCCAAATTGTGGAGTTATTTTTATATGGAAACTAAACCTGTAAGTCTAGACACTACATTTGTAACAACCTCAAACCAAAGCTAAGCCTCTGAACTTCAAAAATTTTAACCAGAACTGGTATAAAAACACTGGCTTAAGTCTTCAGAGATGATGTAGCAGTAGTGTCAAGTGAAGATGGAGGATGCAACTTGACTCTCCTGACTCTGTTACACATTGCCACTTGTGCTAATTTCCTTCAGTTTACTGAACTACTAGCTCTGCTAAGGCAACAGTCTGTACTATCACCTCATTATTTATTTCAGGTGTGTTATTAAAAAAATCTGTTTGTTAAAGCAGTTAAACACCATTGACTGGAGTAAGTTAGGGAGCAAATAGCAGTAGTTTAAGCCTGCAGGACTGAAGGGGTGGTGGTCACCACCTAGAGAGGCAGGAAGATCTTCAGGAAGTGGAGAAATGGGGTCCAATTGCAACACACAGGCTACTGACACTTAAGGAGACAGTCAACATTGGTCATATGGAAAAGACATCAGTAAGAAATGAAAGAATGTCATTACAAAAACCTGTTTCCACTGAGGCAGCAATAGGAGTACACACACACAATTTCTTCACAGAGGTCAGTAATGACTCTAGTCTGTTGTGTTTTTAAATGCAAAAGTAACAGCTACCCAGAAAATTTCCTCCTACTGATAAAGAGTGCTTTGAAATCAAGAATCAATACATTGATCCTGGATGGTGTCTCCAAAAGATTGAACAAAAACCGAACTCAGTTGTGAGCTAAAATGGACAGACCTATAAATGCTCTACCAAAAGTGTTACAGATTTCCACGCATAAAATTCAGTGTTGAACCTACAGAACCTTTTTTTTGTCTTCTTTCTTTTAATTAGTATCTACTTACAGCCTATGCCAGGAACTTGCCAAGTGTAGTTAAGGAAACAAGGCTAAATAGAAATTGCCTCACAGGGCAGTATAATCATCCTTTTATCAACAAGGGTAGCAGGACTGATGTAAAGAGCCACAGAGCACTCCCTCTTCCTGTAGGGAACCACTACTTCCTGGCACAGAGAGCAGGACTGAAACCCATGTTTCTCAAAACACAGAAACACACAATAAGGGGAGGGTGAGCCCAGGAGCTCACTTCTGAAGTGGTTAGTAGCATTCCTTGGAAGAAAATTCACATACATGTGTCTATCCACATGGATCTCCTCCTGTTTAGGATGTGGAGATTCCAATGCAATTATTGGCTTTGTGGTGTTCCAGCTAGCTGGGTAGGTGTTTAAAATTAGACAGGATTATGATCCCATAAGGAGAAAGATCAGAATCTTTGTGTACCATTTGCCCCAGGGACAAATAAAAATGCTGTAGATGTTGTGAGAGAGAATAAAATATGAAAACACAGATCTGGTAGCTTAGCTATAAATTAAAGGGATTTAGGTCCTGACAAGCTTTAAAGTAACAGAAGTTGCTGTCAGATAACTATAACACGCTGTTCACTGATTTTTTTTTTTTCTTTGTAAGACTCATTGGTGCATTAACATTGAACTATGTTGTTGGGTAGAGTGTTTTTCTCTGATTTTGTTATTGAACTTTTACAGTTTGAAAACCTGTAACTTGAGACTTTAACATGTCAACAGGCTGTCATGAGATCTTTCATATGGTCCCTACTATGTTTCTGATTTTTTTGTGTGAGGAGAGTGGGATGCCACAAACTCAGAGTCTCTGTTTCTTTGCATGGCCAATCAATGTAAAACAGTTGGCTTATACAGGATTTTTACTGACACATGTTTGAAATGACCCCATTTGCATCCTGATTTTTCAAATATCAGAGAGGTAGAAAACAAGTTCACAAATCATAGCAAAGGCTGAAGCCCATGGGTCCTGAGGACAGGCTGGTGCTCCAGCACCTGACAAGGACAAGCTCTGGGAAGAGAGAGACATCAACACAAGCATGCCAGCACTTAATGTGTCTCTCCCAGAACCCAAAGAAAGCTTACCAGTGAGGAAGAGAATGCACTCTCTTTGCGTAGCAGTTGAACTGCATCTCTGGCTAACATTTTCTCTGAAGAGGAAACACTCAAAAGAATGGGAAAGACCATAAAAACTGTTTCAAAACTATCCTATTTTTCCTCATTTCTTCTTTTCTTTTTAGTGTTACCCTGGAAACATCCAAGACACACCATTTTTTAATTTAATGCTCTGTTTATGCATCTGTTGAACCACCAACAAAGTACATAGAAAAAGTTACCAAGCACAAATGATTTCAAGTTTCCAGAATGCAATGTCCTGTAATTAGTCTAAAGAAGCAGAATTTTCAAATTATATATCTCTAAAAAAGGTTCTCAATTTTCTCTCTAGGAGAGTGCTCTTTTAAGGTACATGGGACAAAAAAGTTTGAGGGTGAGAAGCAAAGGTTTAAATAAAAGAAATAAAACCAGCCCAAAGTTTTCTGAAGATGTGCTAAGTAAATCAGTTCATTTGGCTCCAACATAAACATTTTAACTAGTTCAAATTTACATTTTCATTTGACTTCAATTTTTTAGCAGGATCTAAAAGTAGACAGACAATTCCTTATACCTATACCAAAGGTATAACTGAAGTATTGTATAGACAAGTTGGTGTTTTAACTAAAATTTACCTTTAAATGGTAAAAAGTTTATTAATTTCCTCATTTGACTTTGAACAACTTTATTGCCTTATACTTACATTAAAGTAATAGCTTGACCATGGTGTTATTTTTACTGCATTTATTTTAATATTCTAGAATATTCTAGTGAAATCCCTATTTTTGAAAGAAAGAACATTTAAATCAGGAAGCCAGTTCAGAATATTTTGTGCCTCTATCAGTTTCAGGTAGTTCACTTGAAAACTTGCTAGCCTTATTTGTCCTCTACATTTGAGAGTTTTTAGTTTTTTTCTCAGAGACAGTCACAGCTACAGTTATGTTGTTTTTAGTAAATCAGGGAGTTGACACACTGCAGCCACACACTGATGCAATTCTCATTTCTGTTGTCACTATCTGCAGGGCTTCTGTTTCTATTAAAGCTGCTTTCTTTACAGCCGGGTAAAGCACTGGAAAACACCATTCATTGTGATGTGTACAATTAACCACATACTATTTCAGTGAGGCAAATTTATCTACAAACCTCAAAGTCTATGAGCTACCAGTCTGGAAACAGTTATATGATGGGTAATAAAGTGTAACAGATACTGTATTAATATTATGTTATTAAAAGGCATTCTAACAGAACAGTTGTAACAACTTTTACCTCCAGAGAAAGTAAAGCAAAAAGCCATCATTGTCAGTAGTCTCATATCCAAGTCCTCATATCCAAGAAGTGTTCTTTTATATATTGATGATGTTTCCACAGCACTTTTTGGCAGAGAGCCACTAATGGCTGGATTCGGAGGTACTGGTGCATTTACAGCTAACTTGGGTAACTGCAGAGCTGCAGAGGACTGGGCTTCTCACGCAGCTCGGACTGAATTCCTATTTATTCCTGCATCCAAACTGCAAGTGCAGTGATTTGCACCTCAGGCCTGGATCTGCTGTTGTAAATGTACTGTTTAAATATAGGAACTACAGTAGTTTACCTCTACACTTTACTGCAGCATATGCAGTATGTCCAAACTGTTCCAGAAAAAAGTCAATCCAGATAAACTGTAATTTCCTGAAAGTGCAGCAACTGTGAAAAACGAGACCACAATCAACACTATGACTGTGGTCTAGAGCTCCAAAGTCTCATGTACATCTACACAGTAAACAAAGCAACCTACAAAGTCAGCAGAGGCAATTTCCAATTTGATTATCCTGGAAAACTGCAAAAGGATTAACAGAATTGCCAAGGAACCTGTTTGATCTGAATGTGAATGCTCAGGATGTGTCCTCTAAGCCCACTGCCTCTGAATGTGATCAGAAAAAAGACTGCCAGTGCACAAAAAAAACATCACTGAACTTTTTTTCTTTCCTCTGGAGAAATAAAGAGACAACTGAATACTCCTTTTTATCAACTTTCAAACCATCACAATTAAGAGTTTATCAGTGATGAGCCACAACAACATTTAACTTCACTGGCAGATCATGCAGCCTACAGCCAGGCATTTATTTTGAAAGCAAAAAAGATCAGGCCAATCAATAACCACTGACAGATACAGCAGAACCTTGTAAAGGTTACTTCTGATGTACTGTACTTTCAGATGAGTGAAATATTAAAGAAGTGTACCTTTATCTGATTTCACTGAAGTCAGCAAAGCAAGACAAGTCACAGCCTGAGAATTCAAATGTGTTGCTCACACAAAATCTGACCTTGAAATTCTTTTATCTAAAGACTGAAGTGAAGGGAGCATTCCTAATATTCTTGATGATTAATAGCAAATAAAACCTGTTCTCACATTAGAAATGTAGCCTTGCACAGCCTTAGAGGTCCAGAGGAGGCTACCAAGTTTCTAGCCCTAAAGGCAGATGAATAATCATCACAACAGCATTCTTCACACAGTTCACAACTACTGTTTTGTTTGTTTTAATAATTTCTTGATAAAATGATGAGATTCCCTCACAACTACCAGAGTCCACAGTTCCACTATCATAGTCAGGATGCTTTAGTAGGATTTAAACCATTCATTTTCTGTATGAACTAGGACAGGTGCTGTGATTGTAACACTGAAACCTGTAATCCAGCAAAACCTGTATTAGACTACCTTTTTTATTGTCTCAGCCTTAACCTTTCACACCCATGNTTTAAAGGAAAATAATATATTCCTGGAGTTAAGGAGGTTACATCAACTCGACCAAATCCAAATCATCATTTGAGGTGGTCTGGGAAATGTGAAAAAAAGCAAAAAAAACAACCCAACAATCCAGGAAAAAAACACAGATATGACAGGACCCAACATGAACTTCCTCCTGGCAGCTGCTTTTTGCATGCTGTGTTTGGCTGATGACCTAACACTTCATGTGACACGTGGGGACTTAGCCCACAGCTGGGGGAGGAAAACTGCGGGTGGACTAAGAGCTCACTCCTTCCAAGTAGGAGTCAGAACTGAGGCAGATTTACTAACAAGATACTGAGACCATTTCAGAACCTGCTGTCAATCTATTTCATGATAATCACTCCCTGAAATGCACCCATCCTCCATCATTGCTGTAAAACCTCACAGGCCCTGTGATTCCTTTGTAAAACAGAACACTCCTATGTGTGAACAATTTTATTTATGTATGCTTTTATTTCTCCCCATCTGTTTCTTCTCAGCAGTGTACCATTTCCTAAAGATTGAACTATATTTATTCAGTCTGTAATTCATACATCTCTACTTCTAAGAAAAATGCCATGATTAAGAAACAGGTGAAATTTTAGAAGCAAAGAATATGTGAAGTGGAACTGTTTCTAACTGCACAAACTAAAAAAAAGAATAAAATAATCCAAAGTGCTTCAAAATAATACTTTTCAAGTGAATTCTGGTGCAAAACCTGTATTTGTCTCATTTGTTACCTAGGAAAGAAAATGTATTACAGTGCACTGAATGTCTAAACATCAGAGGTGAGAAGGACATTCAGGGCACAAGACTTTGGTAGCTTGTGTCTGCTGTAGGTCTATAAAAGGACCAATCAAGTGGCCATTGCTCCACTCTTGGTCAGACTTCACCCTTTCTTACCTCCAGCACAAACTTAATCTGCAGTAGTCCCTGACCACAGAGCTGGCATACAGAGGGTCCCCTAAGTCCTCTTTGTGAAGTATTTGGCAGAGTTTTGTTTATGACTTTATATTCCATAGAGTATGTAAATCTAGTAAAAAAATAGTTGCAAAATATCATGTAAGAGGTATAAATACTAATCCTCAGCAGATCAGCTTTGCACTTGCATGCCCTGGATGTGTCATTCTCTGCCATAACAGAAAATGTGATGGTTGACCATAACATTGAGAACAAAAGCCGAAGCAGCTCTGGGAAGTTTAAACTAAAGCTTTGCAGATATAGGCTCCTAGGTTCATGAGAGTAATCTATATACAGCTTGCCCCCTTCCCCTGCTGAAGTAAGTCAAAAAGCTGTTGGTTTTGCTACTCTAGATAACTAACAGCAAAGCTGTCCTGATGGAGTTGGCTGTAGGCACATGTTGTTAACTGAAGGCCATCTGGAATCCAGAAACTAGACCTCCCTGTGTTTTAATGTCCCCATATGAACTTAATTTCTTAGCTGAGAAGTGACAGCAGTTACGTTTTGTAAAAATAAGGAAATTAAAAGAAAGAAATAAACTTCCTTAGTGGCTGCAGCATCTGCCAAGGAAGAAAAAAGGTTATGTCCAAAGCCCTAATAGAGTATGAGCATCCAGCTTCTGCATCACTGGCACCAAGGCACCAGCCTCAGCAGGATTCTCAGGGCACCAGCATCCACCAGCCCTTCTCTTAAAATGGGACCACTAAATTGCTTGGCCACAGAGAAAGCAGATGAGGGCACCTGGCAGCATAGCTCAGGACCTAGGGCAACTCAAGATGGAACCAACATTCCAGATCCTGCTGCTAAGGTCTACTTCTGTTCTATGTTAGGCAGTCACTGCACAAAAAGGGAAAAAACAAGCAAGAGGGTAATTACTCTAAATTCTACTTCTAAAGCCAAAAACTTCACTTTCACACAATACAGTACTGCAACCTTAAAATCTTGTTCTGGATCTGTATGGAAGATCCCTCAAAATGCTCTGTACATTGTCAGACCTCAGCTTAGCTCCACTTGGCATGTTCTGGAACTGAACTTCAGAACTGTTAAAATATTTTGAGAAAATGATACTAACCAGTGAATTTCTTTGCTAATGACAGAGAAGCAAAGAAGGTGTAAATTCATCAATGATGTTCATCCGGTCTTAAGGTTTCTAATAATACTATGCTTTGATAATAGTTTTGTCAAGTGTATGAAAAAAGATACTAAGAGAAGTAGTAAAAGAAAGGAAGTGCTTGAAATGAAACAATTTTACTCACAGATGGAATCTTTTCAGCTTTGGAAAGCCCTTCTAAATACCTTTGAGGCTTGTATGTTTTTTAACTGCTAATATTAAGTTATAAATCATTAATATTTGAGAGGGTTTTTTTTTTTACTTAAGAGTCTTGCTATTTTTTTTACCTTAAAAATTACTATTTTTCAAATGACACCTATGGCAAAAGAAGTTTTACCTAATTGCTTATGGGGTTCTACTTCAACTTTGTGCTCTTTTATGCATTCCTTAGCTTTTCACTTCTATAAGCATGATTTATACTTGTCTTACTTAGCTATGTGTGAAAATACGTACATATACACTTACCTACACATCTACTGAAACCTAAAGAAAAGTTCTTATGCACCCTTTATACAATTCCTGGAATTTCAATAACATTTAACACTTGCTAACACTGTATGTATGGAAATAATAAGTAGCAGAAAACACCTCACAACTGAAGTAGTTAAAAAAATGCAACCATCTTGCTTATAAAGTTACTTGTACCTGGTGTGGATGGTCTCTCCAGCATATTCAAATGATGGTAAATGAAGGCTTGGCTGTCATGAACTGTGTCCATATCAATTTCCTCTTCCTCTTGAGAGTTTGAGAACTAAGATATCAGGAAAAAAAAAAAAAGCAGATGCTAATAACTCATAAAAACATAATTAAATGGAATTTAAAATATTTTATTTTTGAGGTGAACTGGGGGTGAGAGGGAAAGGAAGTGATATCTACCACTGCAAAGGAATAAAAATTCAATAAAATTAAAAAGGGTCAGTGTGTTTCCTTCTTTCTAATTTACTGTGAAGCTGTGCGAACAAGAGCATTATCTGTCAACTTTAGTTCTTGCCAGCCAATAAATAATCAGATAGGAAATGATTTTGCCAAAGTAAGCATAACAACTGCTGTACACATATACACAGCATGTCTTTTGTTTGAACACAGCTTCAAGGGAAGCCAGCAGACGCCACTGCTGTTATTCTGAACACCCTACACATTGTGCAAGTGGAATTTCCATTTCTTACTCTGATTTTGAGTTTGACTTTACTGTCTTCATTCTTCTCTAGTATTTGCCCTGGCTCCAATGGAGACCCGAGTGGCATATCAGCCTTCCTCTTCACCCCCTGCTGATGACCAGAAATGCTGGATGCTGTTTCCTTAATAAGATGATCATCCTCCTGAAGCAGCATTAAAAGACCACAATTAGAAGATAGCAGGATCCATGTTTTAGAGAAAGAGACCTGATACCTGAAAAATCTTCTGAGTAAAGTGGGTGATTTGAACAAAGTTTTCTCTGTAGTTCTGGCAAGAAGTATTTTCTAAAACCCTGTATGGATTTGTGCCAACCACTCCTACAAACATAGTTTCTCTTTACTTTACTTCTATCCCTGCTCCCTCTGCATATCTAGCATTGGCATCTTTTCTGTCGCTTCTCACAATCATGGTACTGTTGGTGTGCAACAACATTTGCTGCCTCTGAATAGCCTTTCTATAAATCTGTGCCTTGCAGACTCTCCTCAGGCCAAATCTCAGTTGAAAAACTGTGATAGCCTCTGATCTACACATGGGATTTAGCTAAATCTTCTTTCAGTTTGTTTTAAAAGCTGAAGTTTACTTTACTTAGTTCAAAGCATAATGAGTATTTATAACTTCTTTTTCTTTATTTTACAACAGTATTTATTAAAAAGAATAAAACTGTTTTGTAAATTTCTGCTTGGATTATAGAAAGAACAAGGTCAAAGAAATACAAAATATAGGAGAGTCTCCTAAGGTAGACATATAGTAATGAAAACAGGAGACAGGTGTTTCAACAAGTCCAATAGACAAAATTTAGAAGGGAAAACAAAGTATCCACAGAAGCAAACATAATTAGAAGCTCACTAAAAACTAGATAAAAAGCATATATATCATAGATTCTCAGGGACATATACTGCTCCCCTGAACTGCTCTTCCTCTGTCCTACAAAGAGCACTCTAGCCCCACAAACTCTTGCCCTGAACAATCCAAGTTTCATTTTATGAAGTGGGTAACTTTTACCATCCTCAGCAACTTTAGTGGACTTGGTCTATCAGTACTGATTTTAACATGTTTATGCTCTCAGAGTATGTCTACGTTAAAGAATCTAGTTAATCTGATAAATTCTATCACCTGTTTATTCTTTTCTTCCCTCAGATACATACATTCCTTTTTTTATCCAAGGCACTGCTGTTGTGAAACACTTCTGGATTGTCTGATATGAGAGGCCGTCTTTGTTTTATGCCACTGGAAAACCAGTACCCTGAATTTTGAGGGAGTTGTAGTGAAAATGGTTACCTTAAGGTAAGGGGTAGGACAATGAAAATAAGGAATAGGAGGAGATACAAAAGATGAACTGTGAATTGAAGCCTATACCAGTGCTTTATTTCCACACCAGTGCAAGCCAGTACGCTGCTAAATGAAGCAACCTCATCCCCACACAGTTCTGTCCTGGGGTGCCACAAGCATTTTTACAACTATATGATGAACTGGCTCAGGAAACTGAAATATCTGTTCATAAAAAGGTACTGTTCAACCAGATCCTCCCTGATCCAGCTCACTATGGAGCAACAAGTACTATGCCAGCAAAAGGAAGAGGAAAGTTTAGGAAAAGAAGAGTTAAGAGGAAATCTTTTGATAGTCTGGCTCCAAAAAAAGTCTGGGTGTTCACTGAACTGCAGCCTGAAAACCTGCCAACAAAATGCTTCCTGGTATTTAATTCTAATGATTAGGTGCAGCAAATTAGGACTTACTACATGCTCTGTAAATATGAAGGACAGGTCTAACAATATCTGACTCTACCAGCATTTTCTCCCCCTGCTGGAAAGGGCCTGCAGGGTACTGTTAATTAGTTCTCTCAGTATACTTTTCAATAAAAACTATTTAGAAATTAACTATGGGACTGATAAACTAACAGTAAACCATCCCATTCATAAGCGTGGAGAGAGTTTCAAACATGCTAATCACATGTTCACATTTTCTCTCAGAATTTATTCCTGAACAGTTTCAATCAAATGCAGTTTTTGAAACTGTTAACAAAAATCACTCATTTCCATGTGTGTTGATTTTTCTTTCCCTCATAATTAAATCTGTCCAACAAAAATACTTAGTGTTGAAGCAGTGGCAGTTATTCTTGAGGAAAGTATGATCTTAATAGTTTATCAAAACTTATTTTCTAACTACACAGTGGAATACGTGGTAGGACTGAAGCCTCTGAATCCAGAAAGATACTAAACTGAATGTATGCCATTCTTCAGAAGTTGTTACAAATTCTTCAGAGCACAGTACTAAAAAGTCAGATTCAAATATTCAACGCAGATGTGTTAAAATTCTGACTTTCACATCTCTTTAAGTTATTTAAGATAAGGTGCATCTATGTATTTTAAGATGCAATAAATTTACTGATAAAAGGTTTTGTTTTGGAGAATTGGATAACTTGCCTATAAGAAACAGTCTCATGAAAAAAGTTTTCATCACAGCATCAAACATTTCTGTGAATCATTTCATATTTCATAAGCAATATATAAAGTTTCATAAGGAACAGAAATGATGAGACTAGAAAAAAGCAAGTAAAAAGCTTGCAGATGCGATGTAAAGCAGTTAAAAAATGTCCAAAAAGTCATGGTACATGCCAGCTTTTCAAGTGGACAGAATAAAGAGCAATGAGGTAAGAAGGTTGCTTAGGTAAAGCATGAGAGGCTTGAACACAGTACAAAATTGTATCAGCAATCCATGCAAGAACTCTGAGCCAGCTGAACAGGATGGATGCAGAGGGTTTGTGCTTACGGTGCTCTGGAATCCTACTGATTGTCCATGATTGTTAGTGTTGTTCACAGGTTCCTGGTTATTTGCAACTGATTCAGGGATAATCGTTGGATTAAGTACAGCCTTCTTTTCTTTCAGGTTGAGAACAAGTCCAAGCTCTGGTAATGGTAAACAGGAAGGTCTGCTGAGGCCAAAGAGTGTGAAATAGAGGTCCACAGCACCACATCGTAATCTCCAGTCATGTGAAGTTCCTAAAATCCAAAAGAGATTGTTAAGACAGAGATAAAATCTCCTCCTCTCCCACAAATAAAACAGCTTAAGTGATCTAGGCCCACCAGAGCATGACATTTTCTGTGCTTGAGATACACTTCATTATTCCTGGCTCTTATTAGCTCTAATTTACTTGCTTTCTTTTTAAACTTTTTTTCTTTTTAAACTTTCCTGTTTAAAAGCAAGGCTTTAAGTTTCCTGGGTTGTAAGTTAGAAGAGCAAGACTGGAAAAGTAAGTGCTGTAATAACATAATGAAAAACCACACCCATATGCCTTTGCTTTTCAAGTTGCACTGTTAAGTTTTTCTACTGGGCAAGTAAATAGAACTTTTTGTTACCAAACTGGCTTCCTGGATCAATGTATTTGGTTGCATTTGCCTATGTATTTCACAAAACGTAGTAAGAGCTTTAAGCACAACTAAGATCTTTACTCTCTGGAAACTGCATTGATAGAGAAATGCACAGGCATGCTTTTGAACATCATTACTATGTCCTGTACTTCACTGAATACACAATACTTGAATTTTTATTCATACTTGAAATACGTATTCTTAGTGCACGAAGCAATGCTTTATTTTCTTATTATTTTTCACTGCAAACTGTGCACTGCTTTTGTATCTTCATACACAAATGGTCTAAGCACGTTTGGCACCAATCACAACAGAAAGACATTTAACATCTGGTGCAATCTGCAAATACTGTGATTCTGGTGTTAACTCAGCCCAGCTCTTGACTGATTGCAAGTTTATTGAACATATTGTTCCCCAGCAGGAATTGAACTGTATCTGGTAAACAGGACACAGACGTGCCAACTGCCATGTTCATGTGGCTGTGCAAGACTTAGCACAAAATAAAATTACAAGATCTATCCTTGTAAAGAGCAGTTTTATGGGGCCAAAATAGTGTTTTGAGTAAGCTTAGCTTACACCTACCATTTACAAATTACCAGTTACACTTACCCAGTAACAAATGAAAGCAGTATGAATATTCATCTGGACATTTCCAACATTAAAATACTCTCCAGAGAATGACACATTCAAAAATACCAATTTTAGAATTATTGTAATATTATCAATTTAATTCAGAATAACACAGAGAAAAATACATGTATCAATCAGAGTCTGTTCTGTATTATATGTGCTTGTGTTAAATGAAAGCAACTCATGATTCTAAAACCATGCACCTTTAAACCTGGCTACTAGCTTGTCACACATCAGCAACTTTTTTCAAGGCACCCTGGAAGGCTACAGTTATCCCATACAGAAAATTAATTGAAACATTATGTCATCTTGAGGCATAGAAATTTAAGTGCTGAAAGCCCCATGAACCTTAATAAGAATCTATACCCTATTTGTTACTTGCAAAAAGAGGTAATGCTTGTAACACTGCACACACTCTTCTCTCATGAAAAAGCAAAAACAAATTCTCTGATGGGAACATCAAAATTGTTTATTTTGTGTGTCTGACACTTGGCAAATCCTACGAAACTGAACTACTAGTAGTCTCCCCACTTCAACCCCTGGAGTGTAGCTGTAAACTTTAAATATAACGACACACAGAGAACAGAAAGCCTGCAATGACCTAAAAAAAGCTATATAAATGTTTATATGTAATCTATGTAGTAATGTGCCAGATGTTAAAGGGCAGTTTGTCAGGACTGGATAAAACTGCGTCAGTAATGAAAAACGGGTCAATGGTAAAGATGCAAGCCCTTCTCTCACTAGGATCTTTCCTAATCTCAAAAGGCAAATTGAGTTTTAGGTCTACAATGCACTTCTAAAAATCTCATTTAAATTATCTATACCAATGCTGTTCTCTCATATTCTCTGAAAGTTTAGTAAAAGAGGACAAAAAGAGACGTAAACCAAACTCTTAAGTGTGGCACCATTACTTGAAGAAACACTTGCTTTGAACATTTTTGAACATCAGAAGTATCATTCTGTGCAAAAGGACAACAAAGCACACTACATCAGTAGACAAAAGAATTAAAAAAGCTTTAGTAGCCTATGTCACTAGGAATGTTCTGGAAGTACACAGATGATATTCAACTTCTGAGACTGGATTTTCAAATTCTAATCACTGAAACTGAGAGAACTCCTGGCATATTCTGAAGCAAGTCTTTTAACACTTATTTCAAAAAACCTCACAATAAAACTCCAACACAAAAAACAACAACAACAAAAAAAAATCAAAACCACCCTAACCTGAATTCATCAGTTTCCAAAGCTGATCTACCAAAGCTTCATTACATAAAGGGGACTCCATATTCTTGGTGAAAGGTGGATTCTTAGTCAGCATATCCAAAATCTTATGCCTGAAAGAAGCAGAACAATAATCTTTATTAAATCCAGAAGAAAAACCCTAAGGATACAAAGTCTGTTAGTTTGCAAAATTCCTACAAACTTCTTAAACTACAAGATTTAATCCAAATTTTTAACCAGTATTTTATGCCTTTAGTTCTTCTGTCCACAATATGCATAGACACATATTTACCATCAGCAATACAACTTGGAGATAAAAAGTGAGGTGCAAAGCACTAGGATGTTCTTAGACATAACTGTTAGCAGTTGTGGGCTACATTATGCTCTTCTGTTTAGTAATGACCTTTTTTTGCATGCTGACATGGAAATTTACCAAGAAGAAGCAACGCTGGCAAATAAACTCCTTACATATTGATACCAAAGGTTTCTAAATAACTGCAAATGTTTCTGACTGATACAAAACGGCAGGACCAAAACCACTGACTTGCACATTTTCCTGGAAACAAATACTGCCACCTATTAAGTTACATTGCTGTGTGAAGATCCTGTACTTACCATATTGCTTACAATATTTACACACACAGCTGAAAGTAGATACATTTTTGTTTCTTCAAACTTGGCCTTGAAAACATTTCATGAATAATTCTTTGTTCCACTACTTGCTATTTTTACAATTTTTCTCTGTATAGCCAGCTTTCACCTTGCTGTCTTACACATTTGGAACAAGAAGACTCTTGAAGATACTTTTTTTCTGCATTTTCTTTTGGAAGAGGCTAACATACAGTACTCAATTCAAATCTCCTTTTTAAACTGAAGCTAAACCTGTATTTCTTTTCATTAACAAAAATGACAGAAATGAAACAGAACAATCTTGCAGCTATGATATTTGTAAGAAATCACCTATAGAGAGAGCAAAAGTAATATTATTTAACTCAGTATTTTAATGGTGGTCATAAGAATAAAGTGTTAGGAAAAAACAATTGTTATGAACCTTGGTGTTCACAGGTTTGTAATGAATATGCTAAAATACCCAACCACTCATGTGAAAACAAAGTCGAAATAAGTAATACTAGAAATTTCGCCATATTTTCACATGATCCTTTCACCCCATCTACAGTCTAACAATTGCTTTACACCCCTTGCTGTCCAAATATTGTGTGCACTGTCTCAGCCTCTGTCTTTTCTAAATATCACAAAGTCTTTTTTGCCATATGCAACATCGTATTTATACACTTTATTTGTGTTCAGGAAATAATCTCTAGCTTCAGACTTCTGCCACAAGGTACAACACAAAAGACAAAAATAACATAATGAAGAATTAGAACAGAATATACTAATTTTTGAGATGTGAATTGTTGAAACATCAAAACATGTTTCAATTAATGTAGAATAACAAGAAGGAAAAACAGTTTTGTGAAGAAGCAGTTAAGGATTTGATCTATTCTAGTGATTCCAGGTGAAGAATTTACTTAGTAGCTTCAGCACTGGTAAAAAACCTGGCTCTTTATTAACTCCCTTACCTTATGTAGGGTACAGGATCACTCTGAACCATAGTAAGTAGCCACTGTAATTCTTCATAGCTCCTATCAACTGCAAAGCAAAATAAACCAAAATGCCTATTAATATATAAAAACTGGAAAGATTTTGATGAAGACAATCATGAGTTCTTGAATTAGCACATGAAGAGCCTGAGTGACTGCAACTAAAGAGGAATTCCACTAATTATAGAGCAAATTCAAAGTAAAAAGTGTTTTACATTGAAATAGAAACATTTACGAAACTCTTCCATGCCTCAATTGTTCAATAACAACCAATTTGACTATTTGCATGAGCACTGAGTGGGAAAAAGGTGTAAGGCGTAAAGGTTCATCTTGATATTGTGTGCTTCCCAAACTGAAGACATGCAAATATCCTTTCAAGAATCAGAAGCAATACATTTTCTGTAGAGAATATACAACTCTCATACACAGGAATCTGTGAAGGACTTATTATCTTTAAATAGGATAGAAAGAGGAATACTACAGGGCTTATATAAAACTGCAGTCATGCTCCTCTCAGTAGCCCTCATTAGTTTTTAAGATCATTACACTTAACAACTAAAATGGATTTTGAAACCTATTAACACATGCTTCTATAAAATTACTGTTTGACACTGCTGGAAACTAAGTCAGCTTGTTAAGATTGAAATTTAACTTGCATTACAAAATTCCTTTGATTATCAGAGTAGTGTTGCAAAATATGGGATATCATGATCACTCATTACACAAAACATGAAAGAATTTTTATGTATCTTTTTGTCAGGTGGATAACTAAGATTTTTTTACAGCAGTATTCTCTTCTCATTTCTTTAAAACAATGAAGAGGGTGTATTAATCATTACTGGATAGACAGGTCAAAAAAATTTCTGTTGCTTTCCATTTTGTGGTCCTAGCAAACTCTTTCTTCCCCTAGCCAATTGTAGTTTTATTTCTAAATACCTCAGTTGAACTTTTCTTCCTTATTTCGGTTAGTTTTCAGTCAACAATTATTAAATATAACTTCTTTCGTCCAACCAATTCTTATACCTGTTATTCTCTTGTTATTTCAGTAGGGTAAGTTGTTTTTAACAGAAGAGGTATTTATTTATGCTATAAGAGCCAGCACTTCAGTTCTATTACATGTTTTAAAAATACTCTGGACAGCTAGAACATAAGACCCCTTTCTGGGCTAGGAGAACGCAACTACATTAAAATATTGCTTAGAAGATGGCTGAAGAGTCTTTTGCAAGCCACTTGTGAATCAGCACTACTCTTCCTACAGTCCAACCAAAACAAAACTGGTTACACTGGTGAGGCTCCAGTAAACCCTGTTTGGAGGCAGAATGTATTAGCTCACACAGTGTGCTGTTCAGAGCACAGCTACACAGTTCTGCATGATGCCAGAGGAAATTTGTACCCATAAGGATCAGAACTACAATCTCAGATTTGCCTTAAAAACCAGAGAAATCTTTGAAAAACTGTGCCTAGAACATACTTTTAAGGGATTAGTGACTGCCTGTGCTCAGCTCAATGCACAGCTGCTTTTCCTGGCATGGGACAGAAGGCAGCTAGAACACTGCAAACAAAAGCTGTTTTGCATGTAACAAAAATAGTATTGTATTACCACACAGCAAAGAACTGCAACACTGCAAACACGAAGTCACAACCATTAGCAAATTGCAATAATTTTGACTAACAAAAGGTATTTTAAAATGCTTTTTTGTTAGAAAATGGAAAGTCTGGGAGATGAATCCTTAAGGCTGGCAGTACTCGATAGCAAAACCGGGTAACACCATACTTTTGTATTTTCTTTTTTTGTATTTTAAACTTACTTCTGCTAGAGATGAAGTGAGTCTTCTCTGCTATTTGCCTTATAGTGTAAACCAAGTCTTCTAGGCTTCCAAAGCTTTGCTATTAATGCATTTAACCTGCTTCTCAAATTTACACAGGAACTATGAAACAGTTTGGACAGCAATGACAAAATAAACCTGACCTCAGGCAGAACAAATCGTATTACCCAGAAAAACCATACACCAGCCTGGTTGGGAGACCTCACAAGATCATCTGCTCCAATTCCATCCCCTTCCATGGGAAAGGGAGCCTAGATGAGATTATCTAGCACTCTGTCCAGCTGCATCTTGAAAACCTCCAGCAACGGGGACTCCACCACATCCCTGGAGAGGCTGTGCCACTGACTGTTGTTCTCACTGTAAAAAATTTTTCTTGTAACAAGATAAAACCTCTCTTGGTGCAACTTGTGCTTGTTCATCCTTCTCCTGTCCATGTGGAGGAGAGAGACACTCCACCCACTTTGCAGCTGCTCTCTAATACAGAAATAGTGTGATGAAGTTTCCCTGAGCCTTCTCCAGTGAGAAAAGACCTAACGCTGTCAAGTCTTCCCTCACAGAGCAGCTTCTGCAGCCCCCTGACAAACTTCACAGTCCCTCTTTGGACCCTCCCCAGTCTGCCCACAACTTTCTTCAACTGTGAGGGCTGCAACTATACACACTGCTGGAAGTACAGACCAAGTATAAAGTAGAGTGGGATGGTCACATCTCTGTCTCTGTCGGTACTGCCCCTCCAGATGCAGCCCAGGATCTGATTTGCTGCAGCCACACACTGCTGACTCGTGGTCAGCTTGTTATCCACTACGACGCCAGGTTCCTCGCAGTGATGCTGCTCTCCTGGCACAGATCTTGGCCTGTTCTGGGCTCTTTGGTTATGCAGTCCCAGGTGCAGGACCTTGCACTTGTTAAACTTCATCCAGTAGTCGCTCAAGAGCTCCCCCAGCCTGCCCAGGTCTCTCTGTAAGATGTCTCTCCCTACCGATGTGTCCACCTTGCTACCAGCCTTGTCATCAACAAACTTGGTGAGGCTGCTTTCAGTGCTGTTCTCTCCACAATTTCTGAAGGTGCTCCCTGATGGACCCATTTGTGACAGATTGCCAGCCCGAGTAAAAACCACTGATCACCACACTCTGAGTGTGGCCCATGACCTGAATTCTTACTCACTGTGCTGACCACCCATCCTGTCTGTAGCTTGCCAGTTTGTCTAGGAGAAGGCTGTGGAAAAAGCAGCATGTGTGGATTTTCATACTTCTGGTAGATATAAACACAAGTCATTGCTTTCGGTAACAAAAATCCCCTTGCGAGTTTTTTTTTTCAAATTATAAGCAGTGTTGTCTCAGTTCTCAATTGCAGCAGAGCATCTCTGACACTGAAGTTTAACATTCATCAAATCTGATAATGGTTATTTACTTAGAATAGTTTGTTGTTATCTCTTTTAAGTATGCAACTGCTTTGTTCTATGCAAATAACTACTATTAGTCATATAGCTCTCACAAGTTAACTTTTAAAAGTTAATAAACCCTGTTCACTTCAAGTCACTTTAGATAAACTGTCCAAGCCCTTGTATGCTGCCTTAAGCATTTTAAAAAGTTACCATGTCTGAAAAAAACCCTTGCTATTAACAGCAAAGAAAACAACTTATTCAGTTCCACGGAGAAAATGATTTCTTTTCAAGTAACTTAAAAAAAGGTATGTTATTCCTACTCTGAAAGTTCCACCCAGAAAACACAGACTTTCCTTTTTATGGAAATTACAAAATCTGTCAGCTTCCTTTACAAGAACTGTTAAAAGCCAGCTTTGGCACAAGCAACAGGCATTTGATAGCTGCTGGTTTGCATCCAGTGTGAACTGGAAACCAGGTAACTGGGAGAGTCAGATCTCTTGGCAACAGATAGCCAATCATTTCTCCTTCTAAAGCCAGGTTTAGGGCTCTGCAAGACAAGCACTGCTAGCTTCTCTATGGATAGTGGAAGAAGTCAGTTAGCACACTGCACTTCTGGGTCACCACTCCACCAAAAACTCACCAGTTCTACAGCAGGAGCAGAAGCTCCTGTGTTCAGTGGTGGAAGCTTGAACTTGAGAAATGACAGTGATGACCAGCTAGACACTAGGCTGTGTGGTGAACTGCAGTGACTTTACAGCAGATAGATATTTGCATCTGCTACCTCTGCCTCTGCAAAAAAGCTGTTGGCAAGGGGCAAGGCAGTTAGGCACAGTAATATTCTAGTCTGTCATTTTTACATCTCACAATGTAAAAAAAATGTCAAAAACTCTGTTCACCTCAACCACTGATTTCAAGTACCCTACTACGTTTTACCATTCAAGTTTTAGCTTCCTGTACAAGGTTTCAAGCAACTTACCCTATTATCTTGCATATACAGGACCCCATTTGATCAGCTGTTTTAAAGATGTACTTTGTTACTTTGTAGAATGCTTTCTTATCCAAGCCACTTATAAACTATAAATACCATCCATAAAAGGTCAAGAATTTCATGAGAAAACATTATTTCTATCAGTTTGTCTTTCCAAAGGGTGGGATGAATTAGTGAGATTATTCTAAAGGAAAAGAGCAGATGAGTCAGCTTTCTATTCTCCAGCAAATCTTTCCACGAACATTCTATGAAGGGTGGGATAAAGCAATTAGCCCACTAGTGAGAATATGCACAGCACTAGCACAATTGTGAATTCTAGCTTGTATCACTCACAGAATGACCAAATGGTCTGTGTGCAGTGGGTTATGAATACAGAGTGTCTGATGGATTACAGGAGGGAGCCTGAGTGCTGCTCAGTGCGCAGTCTCCCTTGCAGTTATCCGCTGTTCGGAGTGACAGCCTGGTTTCAGTCTGTGACTGGATGCCTGAGTTCACCAAATACATTCACTCAAAGATTCTAATTGCCTTAAACCCTCCCACTGCTCATCTACTTTGAGAAGTCTTTGGATACGATAACAGGAGTAATGTCAATGTAATACAGCCCTAAAAAAAGGAGAAAATTATTCATGTAACAAGCGAAGGAAACTCTCCTTTACCCTAAAAACAAAACAAACCCATGAAATCTGAGACAGAATAATTAGAAATCTGGATCCACCGGTCTGCTACAGAGGAAGAACTGAAGGATTTCACCACTCTGAAAGGTAAAAACCTTCAAACACAGAAGTATTACAAATCTGCTAAACAAAGACTAACCCAAATAAATGAACAGGACAATATAATACTAAATTAACATTATGGAATGCAAATCACTGAGGCTGTAATTTCTAACTGCATTAGAAATCTGTCAGGATTGAGTTTCAACTACAGAGCATTTAAGAAAATGCCCAGTTTTTTTTTTCATGGACCTACAATAGTCAACTTGGATAAAGGCAATATTAGAAGAATGTAAACATCTCACAAACATAAGCTATGCATAAGGAATGGCAAAACATACTCAGCCAAAATATCTCTACAATAAACTAAGTTTCCAAAATTTATAACCATAAATGCACATAAAAAGTACAACAAAGATATTAGGAAGAAAGTAAAGCAAAATCAAGGACTCTAACTAGCAATTATGGTTGAAATCAACTAAATCAAAGTCCCTGAAGTGTTCAAGAGAAATTACCAAATTCCCTTACTGCCACTTATTATTTCAAAACTTTGGTATCTGATTCAATTTGCAAAGCACTGAGAAACAATGCTCAGCACATCTTCATAACACTTTGACTTGCTGGGACAAAGCAATAATAGTAATCTCAGTTTCTTATTAATAGAGCTGTTATCATACAAGCTCTTCTGGTGGACACGATTTCAACCTAATACTAACGAGGTAAGCATTACATTTGTATGAGAATTGTTACAAAATGTCAAAATGCTTGGGAAAAAGTACCTTTTGTGTAATCAACAACAGCCTCCAATGCTGCTATTCGGACATCTACAAAGTGCCCGTATTCTGCGTACGACTTGAAGAGAGCAGGATCACTTGGGACATGACCATTCTTCTGAAGCACTCGAATAGCTTTTAGACAGCTAGACATGGCAGAAAGAGAAAATTTACAACAGGTCTATGGAACACCAGCCAAGAAAAATAAAATTACTTTTTACCAAATTGAGTACTGAAGATTTTCTGAATTATGTTATCCACATTAACATGATTAACATGTTACAATTACTTTCACAGCATTAACATACAGCTCTTATTACCTCTGAATCAGGCAGAAACACAAATGAAATTCTCCACCCTGTCAAATCCCTTGCTTGGTGCCAGTAAAGCCATAAAATTTAGAGGAAACACAGCTCAGATGATGTGTGTACTCTACAGTTACTGTTACAAGGCAAAACTTTCATAAATGCTCTTCTTAAAGAGGCATAGCATGATCAACTTATGTCTGTTATTAGAAGTCTACATTGATAGAAATTAATGCTGAAAAATAAAGCAATCGAGACAAACTTGTATTTATCAGCTTTTGAAACTTGAAAGGATTTTGGCATTTAAGACAAACAAGCTAAAATCTCAAAAGCCAACTACAGAAAGGTACATAAAACCCAAGAAAAGTAGTGTCATTAAACCCTACCTGACTGTAATAGTATGTCTGTAACTGGGAAGAAGCTTCTCCATATTCAGAAAACGGGTAATTTCCTCAAGAATAAGTCGTACATCAGGATTTAAGTTATCCAAAGTTCGAACTTCATTGTTCACACTGACTGCAGGAGTTACAGAGTTGGCTAGGGCATCAATCAGCTCAGCACGATAGTAGTTGTCTGAAAACTAAATAAAACCAACATTTAACACAAGAAAATATAATAATATATATTCTTTCCAAGCTAAGAAATGCTTAAGCCCTGTTACAGAACAGATCTTAAAGCCAAGACCATGGGAGAAACTGCATGAGAAAGCAAAACAGGAAAAAACTGGTTCTGAAAATCATACCATTAATCCAGCCAGCAACTTCAATGAGCTTCTGAAGTGAACTAATGAGCTCACTGCTGCTTAGTGAGGAAAATCTTGCTTCTTCATCCATCCTTCTTACCTGAGCTCATAGTTCCACCCCTTCCATTATGCTGGCTTTTGCATCCGTTGGTTGTGTTAGTAAGCAGCAAAATGTATAAAAATAATATTTACAAAAGCAGAAAGAAGTACTGGATTTGAGTATTAGTTACTTTAACCTAAACAAACCCCACATCTGTCAGATCCAGCAGAAGATGTCAAACGTGCAGAAGGGACATGTGGAAAAGTGAGGCTGGGTCTGTCCCTCAGTGGTAGGAAGATGTCAGCACTTCTCACCCCTTTCTATGACTACTGATTCATGTGTCCAACTCTCCACCTCTCCACCCTCCATCCTCCTTATTTCAGTAATAAGCAACAAGTGTCTTGTAATAGTATGTGTTCTATACACAAGAAAAAATGAGGCTTAAGACACATCAGACTTGTTCCACTTAACTTTGGATACTTAATTGGGAAGATTATGATAGGATCCTAGCTAGAATTCTGTATCATCTCAGGATCTTAAAGGTCATCTAATCATCCTTCAGAAGTGGTCTGTGTGGGAAGGAACTTGAGGTGACAACATGTCCAAACCAGATGTTCCAGTTTAGTGATGGAACAATATTAACCTGTGGTTCAGCTATTATTTAACTAAATGAAGATAATCCAATTCTGTAAGCTAGAACTGATATTCAAAACACAGAATCCCAGAGTCCTGTATATTGTTAAAAAAGATTATTTCCTTTCCTTGCTCTTTCAAATACTCTTTTCAAGGTCAAAAAACCATCTAAAAAACCCAGTGCTTAACTTTGCATGCTGCACTCTCTCCAAACACTTGGGTATTTTTAATGAAAAAGAGTAAAGCAAGGAAAGTATGTGTGCAAATGAAGACAGGTGGGTCCTTAGTAAGTCAACAAGCACACAGAGCTTTGAAACATCCAAGAAGTGCCGCCACAGAGTGTCAGTTACAGAACATTCTCTGATGTTTACTGTTTAGTATAGCACATCACATTTTCATCATCTCCAAGCCAGGTATTTACAGTAGTGACATCAAGCGTCATGCAGGTATTAACTGAAACTTGTTTCAACAAAAAAGGAAGGGATAAAAATAAACACAGTCTTTACCTTATTCTTCCTGTTATCATTATACTTGATCAAATCCAAAATGAACATTAAAACCTCCTTAGGACAAAGGTTGTGAACATCTCTCAGAAGGGCCATGGCAACAGGCATAGTCTGTGTAATAAAATTAATACTAACATCACTCTTTACATTAGGGAAATGATAGTTACACCCTGGAAAGAGGTACATCCTGAAAATCAGCAATTAAAAAATTTACAATAGCAAGTGTCTGAAAAGTTCTATTTGCATACTTTTTGAAAGTCAGACCATATACTCTACAATTTTCAGATCAAATAAACTATGTAGTTACTGTTCAGTAATTAGTCACAGTACAGCTATTTGGAAAAAAAAAAGTATATCCAAAACCAGACACCCAAGTCAAGACACTATTAAAAAGGTATCAAATGAAAACCAGTGAAACACAGAAAGTGATGATGGAATTGAGATAGACAGAATTTGAATTTGAGTGTTTCATGTGAGCACAATGTCTAACCTTTTACTTTCACTGAGACATATAGAACCAACAAGGTCAATGAAGCCTGAAGAATTACTAGCCAGACAGGTGCTACTCTGACTAGGTTTTTAATTTAGAATGAGCTACGCAGATGTCTAGGCTCCACTTAATACAGATTTAGGAATCTTACTCTAAATATTCAAACTTGGCACACAGGATTAAAAAGGGAGAAAAATATAAGATTTAGTGGTAAAGAATGAACAATGACAAAAAACCAGAAAAATACAAAAAGAAGGTCCAAGAACGACATGAAGGATGAAACAGCTTTGGACAGAGTAAAAAACCAAAATTTGAGTCTTTTATAAAATCAGTAATGTGAAATCTATGAAATAAGAACTCAATCACCCAGTAAAGTGAATCTTGAGAGAAAAACATTGCAATTAGTCTTGTTATCCAATGAACAACTAAAAATTATAGATTACAGTAAAAAACCCCATGCTAACACAAAAATGAGCAGCAGCAATATGTGATTTGGTAACAGAAAGAAGAGGGCAAGAAGGACTATGCAATGTCTTGAACTAAAAAGCCCACCAATTTAAGAGTTATAAGATTTTACTTGCAGTATGGTATAATTGCTATTAAAGAATAAAGCCAGTTGCTGAATTCACCTAAAAGATAAAAGTAGTATCTTCCTTACAGTGTTATTTAAGAATGAGCTCACAAATAATTATTATATAATAACATAAAATTCTCCATTCTTCCAAAGAAACTGCTAAGTTAACTTCAGCTACTCAGAAGAAATTACTAAATATTTGTTAACCAATTTTTTACTAAGATGGAACAACTGAAGCCATATGAGAAAGAATTAGTTACTTTGATTTTTATTACAGAGTAACTGAGGCTTGGGCTATCCATGTCCCTGTAATTGTCAACTGTAGGAACATTTTAGTATTTTGACAATTCTTCTAAAACATTCCTTGAGAAAAATGTATTTTACCTTTTGAAGAAAGTAGCTTTGAAAGTTCATGAAGTTGTTGGTCTTCACAATGTTTGGGCAAGTCTTACAACAAAACATTCGGGTAAAGAGTGACTTCATGGCTGGTGGTCCTGTCCACGTACTTACCATGGAATTTGCAATCTGAATAAGTAGGGGGGAAGGGAAATTGTATTAACATGACCACTGCAAGTTTAGTTTGGCTGTAGAAAAGTACACATTTCCCATAATCAAAAAGGATAATTGCCAAGAACATTCTCTCCTTTAAATAGATACTTACTTTCCTGAGTGTATTATCTTATATTAGCTAAGTATTCAGTGTCATTCCCAATACATCTTCTCTACATTAAAGGTAAGTTTTATGAAAACGGTTTCATCTGGAAGACATCTGAAACTAACTATCCATGATAAACTTCTGTTCTTAATTATTTTCTCTTTTATGTATTTTAGATGAAAATTCTGTGTTTACTAAGCCAAGTTCTCCAACTCCACAGAAGCCAGTGATGGAAGGGGATTTTGCAATACCAACTTCCCAAATTTACCCTGCCAATAACCTCAGCCTAGACTTTAAAATAGGCCTCAGCCACCCTATGAATTAAAGACCACCTCTAAAGTTAAGGCAAGGCAGCTCCCTCTAACTCTAATAGTAATGTACTAAAAGACTGTGCACTGAGAGCAATTTATTGCTATAGTCTGCTTTGGTGTAATGCAGTTAAGGTTCCACAAAGACAAAACTGCTTTTTGTGCCATTCCAGCATCCTGGGTTTCATACATTTGCTGTATGGAGCACTGAAAGCCTGCAGACAAGGCCACGTGTGCCTGCTCATGGTTAATCTGCCTGATGTGTGTGTGCACACAAACAAATGGGACCAACGCACTCTACAGTGCAGCAGGAATTTCCATTGTTACAGACTCACCACAAACTAGGAAAAAAATCTGTTTTCACAAAGAAAAAATTGAATTTGATGATTTCCTTCTAAATTATTTAGGTTATTTCAAAGGCTATTGCACATGCACTAAGTGAAGGAAAAGCAAAAGGCAATCTGAACATGCACAGCAATCCATTTCACCATTGCTTTTGTGGAACATTGGTGCTCTGTTACTAAAAACCATTTTCCCACTAATCCAGGCTTCAAAGTAAAGTCAGAGAGGGAAAATACTGCAGTCAGGCTTGATCTTCCCTTTGCAGTAACTGAAGTGTTTGAACTAAAGATACAGGTACAGCTTTTTCTGAAGGCTACAATAATTCTTCCTGCAGAGGAAGATTAATCCCAAAGACTGCTTAGAAACCATGATAAAGAACTTAAAACAGCAAATATGAAATTTATGTGGCGATGTCCAATAAAACTGAATCCCCAAAATATCAAAGTTTACTATGTTTACAAGATATTCACTATTCCATTATGTACATTTTTAAAAATTAACTTCTTATTTTAGGCATTTCATTTCACAAAGTCTGTAGATGAACAACTATTTTCAAGTAAAATCAACAGTAGTTAAATCATCATCTTTTCAGTATTTTTTGGTCTTACAATGTGTTCCGACTCATTTGAATTTCTCTTTACTGACAGAGTCAGATTTTTCTACTTATTCTACTGAGACATTACACACTCTGAACTAAATGAATCTGTGCATCCCCCACACAGTAACACAAGTGGCATTTCCTGCATTATTTCTGCTTAAAAAGCAGGAGTCACACTCCATTTCTGCATCATTCAATTCAGTACAGCACAAAAAAGTAGACGAAGCTGTAATTCTCATGCACATCTATGAAACTCCTCAGTGTTTGGGTGGCAGAAGTTTGTGGTGGTAGTGTTCCTATTGTAGAGTTTACAGCACATCACCTACACTGCAATGGATCTGAACTGAGAAATCAGCCTGCATACCCTCAGGAACTAAGTCTGTGGCATTATTTGCTGCTTTCTCCGTATTTGTTATTTGTCCTGAAGGACTCAGCACAGTGTGTGTGCATAGATGTTCACACGTATCCCTGAATTTATCAGTGAGGATTTAGTATGTCACTTGGATACTTCACGGCTGAGAGACTGAAGTCCTTTTTTACAATGAAGTATACCAAGAAAGTGTAGTAAATTCAGTTTGATAATTGCATTGTCACATAAAATTTCTCTGTCTCATGTGAGTACACCAAGAACATTTGACAACAGTAACTGCAACCCAGCTAGAAACTGCAAACCAACAAAAAAGAACCCTCCTTATGAATAACCATAAGGGACCTGGCTTTTTTCAATAAAGAATACAAATCCTGAGTATTTACAAGCTGTGAAAATTAAACTCAATGACAATAAGAAGTTATTAATGTTGGAATCAGTAACAGAATGTATAACACTTCGCTCCCAGGTAACTTACAAAAACATTATCTACAACTCTGTTCTGCCATGCTCCTTCACCTTGATTTAATGTCACAGCCATATTTTTGCTTGCCTTATTATCTTCTTTACTGTAAGTCAACCACCTTATCCACAGACCCAAGACTTTCCAAACAATTACAACCGAACACAACTGCAATGATTATCTGCAGTCCAATTGCCTAAGAAGTTAAAGACAGAAAAAACTATTGCATTTAAATGTTGCAACAACTGCTCTATCAATATTTACCTCTGGAATATACACTATCAGATATTCCGAGTGAATTCATCATGAAAAGCACATATTCTAAATCAGGCACTAGCAGCACCAATACTAGCACATACACTGGCAGTTTTACAGCAGTGTTTCATAACATTAAAATTGTTTGTCAAAAACACTTGCATTTTGATTTTCAAAATATGACCAAATGTTTTATTTCTGTATGGGAACTATTATTCCCAACAGGTACACAGCAGAAAGCAAGCTCTATGACAATAATCTGAACTCTACAAATTGGCAATCAGTGTCTTCATGTCCATAAAAGCATGTCACCAACATGCCATTTTGGAAATTCTTGTTCTTCTGCTGTTGTAAAATTAGGGTTTTACTAATTTTCATTCTTAATGTTAATTGTATGTCTAAGAAAACAAAAAAGATCTTCCCTTTTCAAGGCAATTATTTGGCTTTTTAATATTTAATTGTAGCCTAACCTAATGTTTATTTTGTGACCTTATCCAATCTGAAATGATATAGAGCAGCAATCTGAATTCCAATTAGGAAAAGATGAATTTCAGCACTTCAGAGCTCTCAACAGACTGGCCAAGGAACTTCCCAGTAAAATAATAAAAAATATGCTTTGGTTCTGAAAAAAAATTAAACAAAAGTCTTTTATTTCTGCCACTTAATGAAACCTGGAAAAATCCCGTGTGGTTTTCATGTCTGACATCTCAATTTTTACCATTATGAAAGCCTTCTGCAGTCTCCATTTACAGACTAAAATAATACAACTTTCCTTTCAAATCAGTCATGTTAAAAATACTTGGCAAATAAATTTAAGAAGTTAAATATCAAGCCAATTAAGGAAGGAACCGTGATGAGTTTTGACCCATTTTCAGCCATTTACAAAGCCTAGTGGATTTCTTCCCTAACTCCCATCCACACAACCTCACCTTTGCAAGGCAGAAGCAGGCCAGCATTCTCACCCGGTAGAAACACTGCTCCTGCTCCAGGATATCAGTCAGTGCAAGCCGTGATGCTGGAGTAGGGAACTTCTCCAATGCAAGAATGGCTTCTTCTTGTGCTACCACATCTCTCTCATATCGCAGCTGGTACTGCCACATGAAATCAGACTGCTCAAATTCCACCTTCCTCAGTACTGACATATCAGGATCTATCCTTATCCAGAGCAAGGGGGAATCGGCACTAAGACAGACATGAAAAACGTTAATAGCATATAAAATTTCAAATCTATAGAAGTTCTAAAGATCTTCTAACTTGTTATGAGTTATTTGTAAAACAATAGTTATTTGTAAATTCAAAGAACCATAACAAAATATAGCTTAGAGGGAACTTTTGAAAGTCTCTGGTTCAATCTCCTGCTTCCAGGATGGCAATTTTATAGCCTCCCAGTGCAATCTGTCCAAACCTCTAATACATGAAAGTGAACACAGTGTTTTAGTATTTTTAACCTACAGATCTTTGTTTATCGTAAACTACTGTATAATCTCAGTGTATTTAATTCTATTTCCTCAGTTGCTACAATTTTCCTAACTGATAAGCACTTTATCACCTTCTAAAGGTTAAGACTACAAAAAAAAAACCCGAATCAAGAAAGAAAATCTGGTGGTAAGTACACTTTTTTTTATCAATAGATGTGAAACTCTTTAACAACCACTCACACGCTATGACAAAAGCTGACAAAGGTACCCATGTAAATGATGATTAAATTTAAAGTATTAACTGACAGGATTAAAGTTATCCTACAGACAGAATGACCCAGCTGTATTCCACCCAAGGAAACATTTTACACTTTAGTATTCACACAGCACCATGACTGCAGAAATAATTTATGGGAGCAAGAAGCATGAATTATGCAATACATTCTCTTTCTCATTTTTCCACATAAAAATCACAACCCCAAAATATCGACATAACATTAGGAGAGTTTGGAATGATGAAAAGGGCATAATTATAAATATGATGTGTATTTCTGAATACATTTGTAGAAAATCTAGAATTACCATCAGGATAGTAGAGAGAGAAGAAAAGACAGTGAAAGAGTGTATACACAGGACCTAGAAAGTAGGATAGAATGTGTATTATCACATATGCTTGGAGCAGAGGAGTCCAAATCAGACAACAGAATGACCACGCCACAGATTAGGTTATCAGATAAAGTGCAAGTGTCTTGCATAAAATCCTATACCAGTTCAAAGGTCATTCTAAGATCCCTGAAGTCTCAGCTCAGGGTAATACAGCAGGGACCTGAGCATAACTGATCAAAAATACTCACAGATATTTAGGGCAATTATCCTTTAACACAACTAAAATGATTCATATGTCAACAGTCAATGAAAATGACAGCAATAACTTGCTCAATGTAAATACGTCATAAAATTTTTTCTCATCACGTATTAGATGAGGCTAAAGTTGGAGAATCTGCAACACTTTTAAGGTGACAAGCAATCTATCCTTCTTCAAAGAGAAACCCCTGGCTTTCAAGAGCAGATTATTTACTTCCCTCATCCAGAAAACAAGGTACCAACACCTTCACTATTTCTGAAGGCACTACTGGTTCCAAGTCAAGGATGGTAAGGCAGGCATTTACCCTGACCAACAATTTGCTTCCAAAGAACTTAACAGTTCCAAATGAAATTAATGACAGTGCAGATTTCAGTGGGAAGCACTTCATCATTATTTTTAATCTAGAAGAATTCTTTTGTAACTACAGATTTCAGGAACTTGTTTGTATTTGTGGCAGTTAAATGGTCTTCATCAAGATCCAACAAAAATTGCTCTCACTTCATTTTAAACACATTCTTGTTCACATTTTACCTATAAAGTCAGCTGAATGGTATCACTGGAAATGTATTAGAGTCGAGTAATTTATTGTATCACCTTATCATGCCCAAGTTTTTTATAAAATCTGATTATATTGGTTAACTCCTTACACTTTGCCAGCATTTCTCCAGCTACAGCAGAAAAGTCTCAAAGGAGACAAAGAAATGTGAGATAGTTTAGAAAGCTGTCACTCATATAATAAAGTACAACATTATTATCCAATCCTTCAAAATAGCATGCTTTAGACAAGGGGAACATGGCTCAGACTCACACTGAGAAACTCCAACAAGCCAACTTACTCCATAGCAGAAAGGTCCATGTCCACCTCTTCTCCATTCATCAGTGGGATCTTTTTCTTCTTATTTCTATTAATAAAGAGAAAATAGAAAGAAAAAGAAGTATACTTAGCAGATTGGCAAATATACGTTAATAAATGGAGTTAAGGACTGCAAAAGTACTCTGTATTTCACTACATAAAAATGTAATGCTCTCTCCAGAAAAAAATGTTCACCAATTACAGCTATGCATCTATTTCTATAATTTTTTACTCCCACCATGTTTACAATTCCATATAAACACAGAACTTTGAGAAGCAGAATTCAAAGTAATTATTAAAATGCATTAGAAAACTGAGAGAATCTATTTGGGAAGTATGTCACTTTTCTTGTTCCCTTGGCTTACCAAACAGTCCCGGCACCCTCTTCACTGGAGGCACTCCTTTGGCCTACATTTGTCTTCCCTCTAATTTGTGACTACCATTCAAAGGCATTCTGAATAATTTTATTAAATTAGAGTCTTCATTCAACTAATTCTACATAAATTAGGTCTTTTTAAAACTTTTACAAAATGACTTATAATTAAGAACTGTGTAAAGTTTCTTGCTGGCCCTAAACAGTAAGAAATCCTCCACTTACATTACAAGTAAGTTTTATTTAGTAAGATTAAGAAAAGGAATATATTTATCACCAAATGGCCTGTATGTTTTCATACATCCATACTGAAAATACCTGCAGTTTGTATTTTAGTTCTTACCTTCTGCTTTTAGAATGGCAAGGAATATCATGTTTAAGACTGTTTTCTTCAATCTGCAACGTATGGTTGAATGAGCCATCGAGTTCTTGCACTGTCACTTTAAGGGGACCCTTGAAGTTGATAAGATTCTGTTATTAACATTAAACTTATTAATGTATACATCATACTTGTACGTGTAGGTAAAATATGGAAAATGAACATTACCACGTATTTCTGAGTCCCAGGAGAGGTGTAATCTTGTTTTATTTCCAATTCCAATACATTCCGTTTTCTATTAAATGCAAAGCTACCATAAAATTTTACCACTCCACTCTGATCTCTAATAAGCAGAATAGGAATTTTAATGCTCAATGCAATAGTTATAAAAAAAACATAATTCTCAATTCTTAACACTTGCTTTATGCTTTTTTATTCCTAGAATTTCCCATTCCAAGAAAATCTGGAAATGAAAACACTCATGTTCATTCACTAAATTCTGGGGCTTTAGGTTCTTTTAATCTTTTTTTGTTCAAATAGTTCTTTAATGTTCAATCACGTCTCTTATGGAGAAAAACTGAAGTGCAATAAAAACTACCTAGTACGAAGAAATTCATTATGAAAAACTATTCTGGACTCCACCACATCCAATGTCCTTGGCATGCTCTCAGAGAAAGTAATTGAGTAAGACTTCAGTAATTTCAATATGGTTTGTTTTACTATATATTTTAGTTAAATAAAACTAAGGGGAAAATGTAGACCTAAGTTTGTTTTCTACCCACACTACATTTAACTGCATTATTTTGTTGCAATTTTTCAAACTGGGTCATGTGAGCATTCACGTGTGTGTGTGTGCATGTGTGTGTGTGTGTGTGTGTGTGTGTGTGCGCGAGTGTGTGTGCGTGTGTGTGTGCGTGTGTGTGTGCGTATGAGTTCACATATACATGAGAGTATATACTGTGAATGATAAAAAGTAAGAGTCTCACTCTACCTTTCTGCCCAGGCATTGAGTTCTTCAAGACAACTTTTCCTGTGAATAATTTAATCATTCATTTCTGTATGACAGGCATTACTACACCTTACTTACAGTAAACAAAACCACTAAACTGAACACTGAACAAAAACACTAAACTGAAGCATTTTAGTCTAATGCACACTCTCACAAGTCTCTGACAATATGAGACAAAAGCAAGGAAGGAAAATCTGTTCTGTCATGTACCAACATTTAAGGGAGGAACTTCCATATTCAAAGACACTTCTTATCATACAGGGGTTATTAACTCTTCTCCAAGAATTTGGCCATTTGGCTAAATACCTCAGACTGGTTGTTTGTGAAGGCTGCCTTCATGAAGCTCTGTGACATCAGGTAAGAGTTTAAGACATTTTTAGTGGTTTCTTCAGCACAAGGTTTAAACTCAGCATCAATGCAGCCCTTGCTAATGGTATAAGATAGCACTAGTTAATAGCAGTAAGATCTGCTCCCAAACAACATAAAGACCTGCTGTGATCTCACAAGGTGGAAAATCCACTGTCACGGGAATAGCACGGTTTGAAGCATGGTAGGCAATTATAGGATTAACTGCAAGTTACAGTTAATAGGATCAGCCTTGGGGCCAAAGTAAAGAGAAGGTGAAAAAATCCCCAAATGTGTGAATTACAATTCTTTCTTCCTTACAAAACAGATATAGTTTGGATTCACCCAGCTCAGATAGTAACGCTGCCATTTAGGTGCAGCTGCAGTGTGAAAATATGCATATATACAACTCCTATTTTTCTCAAGTGCTTGGCACAGCAAAGTATGGAAATCAGAATTTTGTGTATGTATACTTTTTGAACACTTTTGATGCAAATAAAATACTAATCTCTCAAATAACTCTATAAATACTAATTACACAGTGCTTTTTAGTGAAGGTATTTAGATGCATGAACATTGTTAAGTCAGCTCAAATACCTACTTTTGCTTAAGGTATGTTTTTGCTGCAGTCACGTACAATTCTAGCCTGGAGTCACATTAAATAAAACTAACAATTAAACCTGTTAAATGGAGCAACTTCAAATTTCCCTTCATATCAATCCAAAATAAGAAACCCTATTTCTTGACTAGTATCATTGAAAGTTGAAGGATCAACAGACAGAGGTTTATTTTACCTGCAATTATACTACTAACACAAGCTACCAAGCTATTAAAATATATTGTAAACTAATAGTCTGTGCTTTAGGTTACTTATTTCATGGTGATTTACTGGAAATCACATATTAAAATGCACCAGACTATAGCATTTTCCATGTCCGACTTCAGCATATTTCTATGGGCAGTGTCCTCTGGAATCCTTTTAGTATAATTTGGCCTTCAATTCCAGCAGAGTTCCTGTGCTTCTTTCAAAGGAAACCTTAAAATAATGAAATCCCTTCTAGTAAAGAACATGCAAAAAAGCCAGCATAGTTCAAAAGAAAAGTGTCTGAACCTGTGGCTCACATACACAACCAATTCACAGAATAATGTACTTCACTGTTTTATGTGAATGTATTTCATATTCTTCTTCACGTTCCTTTAACAGTGCCAATTAAAAAACCAAATTCATTCTCTATATTAACAATCCAGACCAAGAATAAAAAGGATACACCCACTGCTTTATTAAAGGTTGGATGTCTTTGCCTGAGACATTTGAGATAGATTTCAAAAACCCAGATGTGGAAACCAACATTTGACTCCACATGTGTGACTGGAACTTCTGAGATGAAGCAGTACTGGCCAGACTCAACAACTTGTTGAAAACCTAAAATGAAAAAAAAGTTATTACTTTCGCTAAATACTTATATATAAAATAAGCTTTTTTGTTTCATTTCAGTTGAATTGCAACTAAAGGTCAATACACTCACTTTCTGATAACTGGCTTTAAAAAAAGGTTTTCAAAATAAAGACATTACAGGAAATTACTTGCTTGACCATATCAGAAATTGTGATTTTCAGTCCAAATCTATCTTCCTGGAAATTACACATACATATAAATATACAAAATCAATTAAAAGATCATCAACTTTCAATAATTATCTACAGTAAAAGAAATCATTGACTATATCTCCTTTTTCAGAAATGAAATATTCATTAGATTCTCTGCTGTACTTTCAACCTGACAACTATCTATCATAGCTCTAACACAGTAACACATGTTTTTCTTAAAAATAACCCCAAACCAAGGAAAAAACTCCAACCCCCAGAAACCCTGAAGTTGATATGAAAATATCACTCAGTTCCTAACTGTTTATTTGTAGCACCATATTCTTTCTAAGGTATGTCACAAAAGATATTTAGTAAAGAAGAGAAACTATGGTTCTGCAGAAGTTCAGTATTTCAGAATATAATTACAATGTTCTATTCAAATGCTTACTCTAATATAAGCATCCATGTTTCACCTAGCACTGAAAATTTTATATAATGGAAAGAGCTGAAGCTGGATTCTCATTATTGTCATTATTTATAATTTCATTAGATTAGCTCACAGCAACACCAGTTAGGGACAGTAAAACCTGTCAGTGTTGACAACCAATCAAAATAACCCAAATCGATGAAACACCCTAAGATTTAAGAGAGTATGTAGAATATAAAAAGCTTTGTAAGTTATGCTTAAGAAAAATAGCTAACTTTATCCTAACCCAAAAGAACCTGTTTGTTCAATCCTGCTAAAACTGATGGAATCCTATGATGACCTGATCTGTTTGTCTCTGTACTTCATTTAATGAACAGAAATGCAATTGAAGACAAAGAGTTTTCTATATTCCACATAATCATTTAAAAACCTACCTGTAACATGAATTCCATGCTAATTCTGTTCTCAATGAGTCTCATAACAAGATGTGCTTTACACTGGAACATAGTGTAATACTCCCAGGACAGTGTATGAGGGTGTTTGATAGAAAAATGTAAATGTGATGCAGGGCTGAAAAATAGGAAATCAAAACAGCTCTCTATTTTGCATTTTATTGAATGAAACTTAAAATGTACCCCAGCAACCAAGCTTAGAGCTGCACCAACTTAAGATTCATTGTACTGCTTTTTGTTACAAATTATAGCACACTTAAAATGACCACTCACTTGTCCAGAGAGGTGACAAGGGTGTATGTACCTGGCATCCAGCAAGTACTGCACAGAGATTAATGGCACATGACAGCCACTTGACAGGCAATCACTGAAGTTCTTATCACAACTGTCCTGTTATTTTAGATACTTCTCCATTCTGAGGCAGGGAAGGGTTAGCAACCATGAAAGAATTGAAATTCAAGGAGGAAACTGAGGTTGTGGCTCAGACATTATATAATAATTTGGTCTCAGTATAAAAAGCATTTACCCAGCTTCAAATTATACAGTTGATTGACTTTCGTAAAGTTCTTTTCTTGAAAATTACAACTGAGCCAGGACCCACATTCTTGGCCTTCTTAAATTTACTAAGTGTTGATTGATTTTGGTACTGGTTATATTACTTAACTGCAAAACAACTCCTTGTGAGGCTGTGTCATAACTAGATCAATTTATGCAAGAAAAGAAAAACCCAGCAAAAGCTTGTCACTGAAACCCAGATCAACTTAGTGATCTGATATGTAGCAAAATTCTTCTACCTCCAGGGGTTAGTACTACTCAGTGGGCAATACTGGAGTATTTCAAGGGAGGGAAGAGAAATCATTGTAAACTAGACATGCTGAAGCTACAGTTATAGGGAAAATAAAAACCCTGCCAGTTCACACTGGTTACAGTACTTCACAGATGACTGACCTAATACTTTTTTACCCCCAATGTACTAAGAAATCTCAGTCTAAGACTACAAGGCGATATCTGAGAGCAGAAAGAAAAAGGAGCAAAGAAACAGAAAGCTGATGATACAGGAAAAAAGACTGAAAATTACTAACCATTCCAGAAATCGCTCATATCAAAACTCCAGCTTCATGTTCTCTCTTACCCTCTTACTAAAAAGCAGTTTCATAAGAGCATTAAAAACATTCATTATATTTAATTTCCTTTTAGATTCAAATTGAAACAAAAATAAAACAACAGGTATTACCATATACTCAAGATGTACTTTATGAGACCAGTAATACATGCCTTGGGCAGCATGAGATCTTCAGCCTTTGGCCTTGTGCTACACAACACACCCAAGGCATATATTAATGGCCCCATAAAAACATATCCTGCAATAACTTGCAGCTTAAATAAACATACTTGTCTTTCTCTTTTCCTCCTCCGAATATTGGATGCAGTAAAACTCCACCAGTCTTCAGTTCGTATGCCACGATTTGATCTAACTCCTGGGAAGAACAACATACATAAGTAAATGTAATTTTGAAGAGCAGAGAAATTATTTAAAGTCAGGATAGCTTTTAATATTGTTCAAGCCATACCTCCTAATTAAGCTTGTTTACAAAGGGAGAAGTATTTTAAAATCAGGGATGTTCCTCAAATGACAGCAATAACAAAACAGTAGAAATTAGCAGATTATACTTGTTTTGGGCTGGACAGGAGGCTAACCCCCAGCAATAAAGAAAAACATTATAACTAAAGAGTATTATTATTCAATAAATAAGTTGTCTCCAACCAAAAGAAATAAATGTGGTCAGCATGTCATGCAATGGAAAACAACTACAGACACATGTTCATATAAATATAATGTATTCAATATACATATTAATAAATAAATATATATATTTACATCGGGCCCAAGCCCTGCACTGAGTCTGAATTTGTGTGATGCTGTACCCAGGTTAATAAGCACATTTTAAGGCAGGATGTTTTTAAGGCCTGTCACCCAGAACTCAACATGAATCAAATAGTGTCAGCTCAAGCACAGGAAATGTAAACTGATGCCTGTCTGCAACCCAGTGTTAAAAGATTTCCAAATGTTTATATGTATTGATATTTAATGGTACATATAAACTTACTTTCATATATTGGTAATACATTAAAAGAAGGGCAGATCTGGAGGCTGTGACAGTAGCACCTCTCAGTTCTACATGGGCACCTTCAGCACCTCATGGACAACAACACAAGCAACTTCTGCTGCACACAGCAGTGACCTCTTACCACAGACCTTCACCAGGTCTGCTGCTCTGTGCAGCACCCACAGTTTTAGCACAGACAACATACAACTGGTGAACTGAATAAGCATTAGGCAGCTGAGGACATGGTACTGAGTCCCCATGTGAGTAAGGGATGTAAACAGAGCTAGTGGGGTCAGAATTTACTTTTTGGAATAGGGAGAGTAAGAAAATACAAAGAGAAAGAAGATATATATCTTTTTGTGAATAAATGTTACTGGCAAGGAATGAGGAGTCATTGCTGCTATCTCTAGAAAGTACCTGTCTCAAAGATTACATTTGGAAACGTAAGCCATAGAAATTTATTTTCTAAGAAAAGAAAAAAAGGATTTTTTTACTGCTTCATTATTTCATTTAGTACTTCAATGACACTGAAAGATACCTGAATCACCACTGATCCAAGCTAATACTGGAGCTGTTTTGAGCTATATGGATAGCCATCACAGCATAATAAATTCACCAAATACATATCCTTATGAATCCTATATTCTACTCTAAGTATTTTAAAAGTAACATATTTTTGAATCTGTTTTTGGTGCAAAAGTCCAAACAAAAAGAGAAAAACTAATTTCATGAAGTGACAATGACAATTATTAATCATATGGTAGTCACAAAAATCTCTTTTGATTTGTATGTTTGGTGCTCTTCCTCACAGCAAATGGTCAAAACATTTTAGGTCTAAGTTTTGTCTAAAACAGGTTTTCAGATTGCAATGCAAAGCTGGTTTATATTCTGCTTTTATACTGTATCTTCTTTGATGCAAAATGTCTGACAGGTACAGAAAATGATGTTACCTGTTTAATCCAGTGGCGATACTCATTAACACCAAAGGTTTTTTTCATCCAAAGGCCATAAATGTAACCAGAGATTCCCTTTAGTACCCATTCATCTGACCTAGTATAAGAAAGAAACATGAATTATATCACTTCAGAAGATGTTTTGTAAGGGATGGTATTTTTGACCAGCTCAAAAATAGCCACAAATTTCAAGAGGTTGTATAACTTCTCTAAGTCAACAGAAGTCTGATGAGCTGTGAACCAATTTATGGAACTTGGCACCTGGATGGGACCAATGAAACTGAAAAGTCAGTGAAAACTGAACTTTTACCACAGAAATCCAGATTAAAATATAAAACCAAACTATTTTAGCTGAAACAAAAATAAACAGGTGGAAATGGACACTAAAGTTAAAGCAACTGCTAATCTATATGATCTTAATTTCTTGATAAACATCTCAATGCAGTGCAGAAGATCTGGACAGCAAGTAGACAAAGTACCTATCTCACATTTGGTGGACACCCTCTTAAACACATCTTCTGTGAGTTACGTTCTAAGAGACAAAAAAATAGACAAAAACTACAACATGATCATGAACTAGAACCTCAAACAGAAGAATGACACTGGACACAGGGTATGATGAAATAAATAACACAACATATGAAAATGGAGCCATTATGAAAGATGCAAAAAATTGCCTTCACCACAGCAGTAGGCTAGAAATAAAGAAGAGAGTCAGAGAAATTACAACAGTACAAACATAAATTTAAGATCATTTTGATTTCCCTAGTTTTTAAGATAAGGATGCTCTGGGACATAGACTTTTGCCATTAAAAAAAGTTATGGGCTACTTGTCTCCAGTAAATGAGTGTATGCAAAAGGATTTAAAATACTGATCAGAACTGCAAGAGCCATTTGGGAAGGTTTTCTGAGACATGGAATTATAGCCATCTTAGCAGGAATTTTCCCATTTGACACTAATTTCTGCATTCTCCTCCCTGAACAACTTCTTAATTTATTAGTTCTGTGCTCTACAAGTACTTTGCATGAAGGCAATACTACATCATCCAAAATATCTAACAGAAATTGACTGATAATGCAAGAGTTACCTTTCAAAAATTTTCAGATGCCAAAGCATACTACAACATTCAGGAAGATATATTCAATCTATACCTTTCAAACTTTTCTCTCACATTCTTCTTTCAAAACAACAAAAAATATTAATGGATTTTCATTTATTGAGCTCGGTTTATTACTGTTAATTTTTTCCCCTGTTTTTGCTTCCTTCTACAATTACCATTACACTTATTTTTCTGATAAAATGCAATTTGCAAATTAAAATCTGACTTCCCAGATCCTCCCCATTTTCTGGAGAGTAGAATACTATGGTAAAATACTTACCAGGACATTCTGGATATGAAACATCCAAAGAACTGCTGGGCCAGGGCCTGTGCCAAACACCTCCTTGTCAGCGGAGTTTCATCTATAATCATTGCGCTGTGCAAGAGATTTGTGCTGAACCCCCATAGAAACAAAATTACACAACATGAGTACCAGTTCCAAATAAACACAAGAGACCCTGCCTTAAAAACCAGAACATGTAAAATAATTTCTTCACTGTTTTTCCAGTGAGATAGTAACATCTTTTTTTAAATAATCTTAATGCAGGCAGGTCTCCTGCTATTATCATCTATACACAACACTCTGTAGAGCCTAAGTAGCCCAGCTGGTGAAACTCTTGGATTTCTGAAACCCTATTGCAGCTGAAGAAATATAAAACACAATCAAACTTCTGCACTTAGTTTGAGATTAAATATTTCATGCATGGCATTTCTAATTCACAAGGAATTGCCAGTTTTTCTTAAAGTAAATCTAACATCTTTATAACAGATGAAAATGGAAATGGTATTAAAAGCCTGTAGTGTCAATAAAAATAAGCTTTTTCAAACTAGAGAGCCCAAAACTCAGGCTACAAAAATAACTAGAGTTTCACACATTTCTCACCAGTCTTGGATCTAGAGCTTCTAGGCCTGTGGATTGAGAAGCTGTAATTCTCTCAAATACTAACCTGAAAATACTCATGGATGCATAAGCAGCTACTTCAACATAAGCTTCATCGATAAAAACAGTCTTGAAACAGGAGTAAGGATAGCGGCAGGTAAGAATCTCCTCATAAAATTCAAACACCTCATGAAGGTATGATGTGGTATGTTTAAGCAATGGGAGAAGCTGTGGTAAGCAAAAGTGAGTCACCTACAAACAAAGGAAAATCTGTTACAAGACCTATGAATATAGTTAAATACATAAATATCAAGTATATTACATACCAGGGAAGAAACCCAATTTCAACTAAATTCATCCCATAAATTCAGACATAAATGGAATTATTGCTTATTTAAAGGCTTTTTTTTTTTTTGGAGATAAATTTAAATACAAGCATTACTAGACAAGATTTATCATATGACTGTACTGATGAAGATTGATCTAGACATACCCATTCCTGGACTAATATATACTGACTGCAACATAAAACATCAGTAATTCTTTAGAAAATAAAAGAGGCTTCTGTGACTAAGATTATTACCTCATGCATGTATGGATCAACAAGGATTTCAAATGGTCCAATTGCCAAGGAGATGTTAGAAGCTGCAGTTGGAATAGTCAGCATGTAATGAAAAGTCTTCTTTCTCATATCATGGGTGTACACAGTTTCCACCAAATCTCCGTTTGAAACTGCCACCATTGCAGCATCTACAGTATACTCAAGTTTCCAGGTACACAACTCAGAATATGAATCCACACACGGAAACCAAAATCTAGCAAAGTTAGGATTAGGGGGAAAATGGTTAACAATTATACTTAACAATAATACTTTTTTTCACAGGTGATTTTTCTTTCAAGTTCCAAACTATATCCCAAAATATTTTAAGAATATATGAATGTTGACATGTTGACTCCTACAATACACTAACTTTATAAAGCTTTACAAGTTATTTTGTCTTTATCTCCTGGTGACCTATCAAGACTAGACATTCTAATTACTAGTCATTAGATGCTACTTCACACTGGTAAGCTCCTTTCAAGCACAAATTAGGTTTTAGAATTTTTTAAACTTAAAAGAATTTGAAGAAATTATTTGTATTTCCTATACTTTGAGAATAAGTAAGAAATACAAGTCTGACATTCAATGACAGTTTTCTTACCTTGTAGAATTCTGATAACCACATGAAAAGACATGAGCCCCTCTTTCTGCCATGTTGCCCTCCATGTTGGGTACCACAAAATGAAGGCCTCCTTTTGGCTGGTCCAGAGAAAAGTTTATATGCACCTTCAGGACTTTTAACTCTGCAGCACAAAGACCAAAACTGCAATAAGTATATACAACTTACATGAAAGTTATTTCAGAATAGTAATTCAGTTTTGGACTCTAGGTCTTTCCAGATTATGTGATAACTTCATTCTCGTGGACTTCCTGGTCCACTTACAAAGTACCAATCAAAGCTTACAAAACTGAGACCTCCCTAAGCACAACTTACTTACAAGAGATAAATTTTTAAGAATCTTTACTAATTAATAAAAACTGCAACTGGAATCACATTTCATCTTCCATTTCCCCAACAGTAAAGCATCTTTATATAGACTGTCCCCTAACCATGATCTCCTTGGTACCTTGCTGAAAAATTTTCTCTAACTACTCCATGTAGCAGGCACATTCTTAAAAGATATATTATTGTCCTTTGCAGTTACTTAAAATACCTTATTATAGTTAATGCCTTTCCTGTAACTTAAGTGTCTTTGGTTTAGTTTCACAGAAATCTCACCTATGAATAGATTGGCAAGAAAAGAAATTCAAGCATATGCTCAAATTTATCCCACAAGTCTCACCATATTTTGGCACTCAAACATCGAAAAGTGAAATTATACGTTTGAATATCTTTCCTTCTAGGCTTGCACATAAGGCAACGGGAACTCACACAAAAATCAAAATAAACAAAAGTGTCTTTCCCATTAAGGTGCATCTGACAATGCTGCATGAGTCAGCCTCATGATACAACTGCTATTATCCTCTCAGAGACCTCATAAATCCATGGCAAAAACTGATAAAACCATGCAAGAAATAATACAAGAAAGTAGTAAGATCCCTGTAAGAAAATAATCAACACTGGAGAGTAACTTATTGAAACAATTACTTATTCCAGGATCTAGTATGCCAGTTTATAAAGTAGTCTACTTTCACTACCAAATCAATTTTAAAATGATCATTCCTCAAAATGAGATGGCATGAAATTAATATAACTTTGTAAAAACATGTACATAACTATATCCTTATAAATTATTTTCTTTGTTGGATCACATATATTGTAAGCAGCTTCAAAATTACAATTTAGCACCCAGTACACTCCATTATTCCCACTTCCTCAAATATTCTTCTGGGGTTGTGACCACCCAAGAGTATGTTTGTGTAATAGTGTTAAGAAACCTTGCAACACTTCTCCACATTACCAAAAAGTAAAGGCATTTTTCAGAGTTCAGGTGGAGAGGAAAAAGGGAACAGTAATCATAAATTCATGAAATAATGTCACACTACTTCTATTTCTAAAAAGCTACTATCGTCCTAAGTGAACTTGTAGCTGACAACTCAATGACATTTCAATTAAGCTTTCAGTACGGTCTCTTTACCATCAACATGTTTCCACAGCTCCGAGGGAACCTTAATGCAGAGTTCTCCATTTCCAGCATCTGGGTCCACAGCACTGACAGCAGCAGCATAGGCATTGGAAAAATAGTTGAGATTCCTCCTGTCAGAAATAGCAAGTTAATTCTTAAAGTTATACAAAATACTAGTTTGAAAGTTAAGACAATTTCTATACCAAATTTCAAGGTGCATGTTCAACCAAGTGTTTTGTTTCTAAAGGAGTGGAAGAGAGAAGGTGTAAAGATTAGAGTTCAACAACCAGAACTTAAAATATGGCTCTTACAGAAGTGATCTGTGATGAAAAAGACTTAAGCAGTAATAATTCCCAATAAACTGAGAAATGCTTGGTGTTCTTTTCTTGCCAATAAAAGTAATATTTATATTTATTGGAATATAAATAAAAAATTCTGGGTTTTACTTTGGATGAAGATTGTATTTATCTAAAGCTCTGTCTTGAAGATCTGCTTCCTCATATATTGCAGTTTTGCTCTTATCTTGCTTTTCTAAATGTGAGATTTTAGCTTGGCAATGGTATTTTTCCCCTTTAGCTTGATGGACACAAATAGGGTTTTTTTATGCACTTGTAAATAACACATAAAATATTACATGTTGAGAGTTTTGGCCTTAATACACAAACACAAAAATATGTGCTATACTTTTTTGTTTCTAGTTATATTAGAAACATTCTTCTTTTTAGAAGTGTGCCATAATTTATTTAAGATATAAACACAGTATTTCATAATTAGGTTTGAGCAACTATATATCAGCTGCTCATTAAATGCTCACTTAATTCCAAAGTCATGTCATCACTTCAGTTATTACTTAGATTAATTGTTTTCTACTGAAATGAGCAGGAACAAGCATATGTCTGCTGTTAAAGTACTTATGAGCAAAATGTTACCTTATTATTTAATGTGATTATATTTAGCTACTAGAGGATGACCAGTCAAGTTCAAAAACAACCATGCTTTAACAGCTTTATGCAATAGCCTTTATACTTTTTCAAAATGGATTTTTAAACTGTTTAAAGCACGGGAGCAAAATCTTTCTTAATTCTAATTCTCTAGTACACACAGTTTTTCAAAAGCTTGCACAGCTCTATCCCTGAAGAGACGTGGTTGAATAACTTATCACCTATTCCCCAGAATTTAGGTACTGCTGATGAATCTAAGCACTGTGGAAGCAAGACACAATCAAGCAAAAGCAGCCACAGAATCACAGAACCATAGAACACTCTTGGAAGGGACCTTCCAAGGTTATCTAGTCCAACTCTCCTGGGGGAAGTACTCTTGCACTGTATGAGGTGGCTCAGAGCCCCGTCCAACTAAACCTTCAATGTTTCCAGGGATGGGACATCTACCACCTCACCAAGAAACCAGTTCAGGGGTTTCACTGCCCTCACAGTAGAAGAGTTCTTCCGTGCATCTAGCCCAAATCTCCCCTCTTTCAGTTTAAAACCATTGCCCTTCGTCCTACTGTAACAGGCCCTAATAAAAGTCTGCCCCATCATTCTTACAAACCCCTCTAAGTACTGAAAGGTAAGATATTCCCAGAGCCGTATCTTCTCCAGGCTGAACTCCAGCTGTCTCAGTCCTTCACCACAGATAGGTGTTCCACCCCTCTTATCATCTTTGTAGCCTTCTCTGGATCTGCTCCAACAGGTCCATGTCCTCTCTGTGCTGAGGATCTCAGAGCTGGATGCAGCACTGCAGGTGGGGTCTCACAAGGGTGGAGTGGAGGGGCAGAATCCCCTCCTTGCCCTGCTGCCCACACTGGTGGTGATGCAGCCCAGGACACCGCTGGTTTTTTGGGGTGCAAATGCACATTGCCAGCTCATACTGTGCCTCTCATCCCTCAGCAAAGTGAAGTCTTTCTCCACAGGGCTGCCTGCAATCCCTTCATCCCCCAGCGTGTACTGATACTTGGGGTTGTCCTGACCCAGGACTACTGCACCACAATGGAGTAAAGTAACTTTTTGCTGGGGACTCCACCTACCATGGAATCTGAAGTCTACACAAAGCAGACGTGATCTCATTTCAGGATTTTGCTTTCATCTAACTATTTTCTATTCACTATCCACAGAGAAAACCACCCAAATTACAGCATCTTACTTGGAAGAATGAAATACAACTAACCATGCCACCAGCACCATCCTGTAAGTCTAGGTATGTCAAACACCATGCTTAATGTTCCTAGTCTTCCACATATAAAAATTTTTGCTAAAACACTGAAATATGTTGAGAACATATTTTCATGTAGTTCTTCATCTTTGGCAATAATAATGCACAAATTCCCTGGCACCACTACCAAGACCGAGAATGTCAGGAGCAGCAAACTTGTCTACTTTGCTTGGAAGCTTCTGAAAATTGGACATGAATAGTAAATGGGACCATGTCAGTGTAGAAACACACAAATCTCAAGTTTTAATACCTTTTTTTTCCTTTTCCACAACTGAAGTGTACCTAAAGGTAGGCTATAATGCCAAGAAGTTTCAAAAGCAAAAAGGCTGAATTTGTACACTAGAATATACTATAACTTCAGGTATGGCTCCAGAACAATTCCAACCCACTTAACTCCAACTGATGTGCTATCTCCTAGCCTCACTCATGCATTCTTATTACTGCACTCACTAAGGACACTACTGTTCATCTGACACTGCGGGGATGCAGCTGAAACTGTCCAAAGGAAAAATAAGTCCTTTTTTCTCATCAGGCAGCTTTCAGTTGATTTATTTCTTGAGCTGTCATACTGAGGGGTCAAAGAACCCCTGTAAGGAAAGTTACTTTGAGCTATCCCTCAAATGGCATCCTAGAAAGGCAAACAAATACCACTGGAAAAACTCTATTTAAAAAGAGACTGCATGACTGAGAACTATTGGTAATTTAAAAAGCTAGCAACAGAAAACAACAGTAACATTCTGCTAAGATTGTAAAGTCTAAAGTTTTTAATTTTAACCCAAATAGTTTTTGAAAACTGACAATAATAAATAGGGGATTCCTTTCCTACACATCAGTGAGAATTTGTTCAAACTTTGAAGATCGTGATGAGCTTGTGGCTATCCTTTAATTATCAGTGGGTACACAGACAGGAAAAGGTTATGATTTCACAGCAAAGAAGGTAGACTCCAGAGCTTAACATTTCATGGAGAACAAGTCTATTCTTATAGTTCTATTTTTGTGAAGTGTTCCAATTCAAATGGCTGATTCATTGTAAAAGGAATCCATGAAAAGCTTAGTACCAAAGATTAATCTTTTCATAGGTTGAACTACTCTCAATAAACTGGATATGGCCATTTTAAGAAAAACAGAGCACATGCCAAAAGTTACAGCCCAAGGAACAATAATAAATTTTCCTAATGCTAAGTGTAGACTGACAATGAAAACCAAACATGCATTCATGGTTTTCTCCCAGGAGAGATACATTTTATCATAATTCACGTGAAGCACTGCTAATTACAGCCCAAGTGCATGCAGATTGACTGTAAAGAAGCAATCCTGCAGAGACTTATTTTTTAAAGCTACTAATTGATTTCGAACTTTCCATAGCTTTTCTCACTACTAGCTGCACCAGTGCTACAAATATATGTGCCAAACATATAGTCTATAAACCACTGTTTACCTACAGTATTTAACATCAACTTGGCAAAATAATTCTTTGCTCTACTTGTAATTCATTACCTGTAATTCATTTACTATTCTACTTTGCTTCCCAGATAGAATAAGCACTTGATACTGGAGTATATACATGATATAGCATTTTCAATATATAATACATATATATTTTTTATTATACATATATAACAAAAATATTACTATTATATTTTTCATTATACATATATAATGCACATATAGGTGATTTATTAATAGGGTAATTAATTGAATCTTTGTTGTGCTGAAAAACCTAATTTTCACTCCTGGCCAAGTTTAAGGGTACTGTCATCTCTTTTCAAGAGTCCTCTGCACCTTTGTGTCATGGTTTAGGAATTCTCCCATTTAGTGTTTCCACTGAAACTACTTCAAACCATGTACCACTTGATCTCTCTCTCCTGCCCCTGTGGTGGGCTGAAGAGGAGCACTGGAGCCACAAAAGGTAAAGATTATGGACTGAAATAAGAATAATTTACTAGAGACAAAAATGAAATAAGGTAACAAACAGTAACAGCAACAATACTAATGACAACGTGTATGGGAAAAGAGGTGAACAGCTCACATGGTATTGCTCACCCTGTGGAAAACTCCAGAAAATACCTGACCCCTCTGCCATGCTATGGGACCTGGAAGTGACCCTTTTTCCCATCCCTGGAAAATGAGGTGATGTGGTACAGAAAAATTTCCAGGCCCTAGCCATGCCCCCTCCTGGCTACTGCAAAAATTAAACCTGTCCTGGCCAGACCAGGGACATTATCTACCTCTTATTCTCTATTGTCTACTTCATGCCCAAATCCTACACCTTTCAACTACACATACATATATATACGTATATAGATATATACATATATATATATATATATATACACACAGAATATTTCCACAGTGACCATCCCTCCAATATGTCTGGTGAGTTCATTCAGTCCATGTGTGTTCTATCCATCCTAGATGTCTTCCAGGGCAGGAGAGGTGCTGTGCTGTCAGCTGGTTGCAAGCTGCATCAGGCACTCACAACTGGTGTAACAGGAGCAGTATGGAGCAGCCCATACTCACTTTCCTTGGCAGTTATTACATACAGGGGCAGTGTCATTCAGGAACCAATATTATACAATTCAACATTACAGGCTCTTCTTATTCAAAATCAAATCCCCTTGAGGTGGACATCGTGCTTCCTTGTCCCTCTACACTACCCACCAAGTGCACACAGGGGCTTGAGCAAAAGCAACCCACAGATAGGTTTGCCTTTTCTAAGGCAGGACTAATCCAAACTATCTTCCCTAACACATTTCTCATATGCACCACAGGGACTTTATTGTACAGTACATGAAAATTTTCATTGGGCAGGGCTGGCTGGATTGTTAGAGCCTCTAGTGTTAACTAACCAGGTGGCCTCCACTAAACGCAGGAAGGTGGAGGTTGCACTACCCAGGTTCCACCAACCACTGCTTTCAATGTGGTTTTTAACAGTCTACTGTACCACTCAACTTTGCCAGAGACTGGTGTGTGCAAGGGAATATGATGCAGAGCTTTCAGCTCTGCAACCTGACTTGATCCCTTGTCCCTCAATAGCTTCTGTGACTCATCACACAGGACTCAGTACAGCAGCGTTCAATTTGAGATGTAACCCTATGATACAGCAGGAAGTGTCAGGAAAGAGGGTGTGTTGCTTTTCATTTTCTGGCAGCTAATTATATGGTGGGGCCTCCTCAGGACGTGTCACCTTTTCCTCCTCCTCTGATGATGATGATAGTCCAAAATTTTCACCCTCAAGCCAGTTTGTGATGATTTCCAAGATCCCTGAGGGACTGGGGTTTCTTATTTGAGCTTGCTGTTATGATCAGTGCAACTCACTTATTCTGTGCAGCATCAGGGCTATGATGCATTGCATGGAGTTTCCCTTTGAACACTGGGCAATTATCTCCTGCCCTGCCTCTTCCTCCTTTTCCAAGGGCCTGACTTCCTCTTCATCCCTCACTAAGTGAACTAATTTTGTCTAGGATTTCTTCTTCTTCTGTATAGGGTTGACTGGTACTGACACAGGTTGTTCCTCCAGTTCAGCTGCAGTTTGAGTGGCCCCAGTGCCTGCTGGCCTGCTTTCCTTAGCATCCAAAGGAAATTCAAAATTCTCAAAAGCTGTTGTAAGGCACAAAGGAGAAAGAGGGGCTGACAAGCTGGGGGAAATCATCCTCCCCTATTCTCCCCACAGACTGGGTACAGTTATTAATGGACTCCCAAAGGCAGCACCTGAGGTAAAGGTAGGAGAACAACACTGAACACAGATCCTGAATGACCCTCATGTCATCATATCATAACATAGGCTGCAGTACGTCAACAAAGCAATCCTGATCCCTCTCCCCAGTCTGAAAAAGAGCACCATGATGTGCACAAAGTGCATATACAGGAACATACAGAAGGCTAGATAGCACAACCATTTTGAAGAGACCAAGACACAGAGTGACCAGTGGCTCCATACCTAATACAACAAATGTTTAGATGAACTTTGTTTCCAATCTGCTCTGGGCAGATCTCTCAACCCTTCATGCCCAACCTGGGCCCCAAATAAGGCTGTCCTGGCTTAGGAATGGTACTTCCCCAATTAGTGTTCCTACTGAAACACTCCAAAAAACCACACGCAGCTTGTTCACTGGCCCCACCCCCTTCCCTTGCGAGGAGGTCGGGAACAGAGAACTGGAGACATAAAAAGTGAAGATCACAGGTTGAGATAAGAATAATTTACCGGAAACAACAATGAAGTAAGAGTACAGTAACAGCAAGAAAGTGTACTAATGACAGAGTGTACAAGAAAAGAGGCAAACAATTACTGCTCACCGTGCAGAACATTCCCACCATGAAAATACCTGACTGCTCCCTCCACCACACTATGTGACCCAAGAGTGAGCCTGTCCCCCATCCCTGAAAAATGATGTGAGATGGTACAGAATAATCTCCAGGCCTTAGCCTGACTACTGCAAAAATTAGTCCTGTCCTGGCCAGGACACTTTGCTTCTTTCTAACAAAATCTATCATGAATTGGACAAGCATTGTGTCAGTGGAAATAAAGGTTATTTATTGCAGCAGGGCAACACACACTCAGTCCCCCCAGAAATTTTTCTGTTTTGTGCAAAGGCTAAAGGCTTGATCACTGACTTCTCAGAAGAACAAAGACAGACAAGACAGACATGCCCTGAAGGCTACCATATTGCTCTCTCTCACAGCTTACTGCTGCTAGCAACTAAAGCAACAATGAAGTCAGAGGATATCAAAACATCTTCATACTTGTAATGTTCAAATACTACAGGCTTCAAGCTAAAAAAAAGATAAATGAACCGGCTTTGCACAGGAAAGCATTACATGCATACTAGCTACCTATACAGAGAAAAGCTTCCTTCACACAGAAGTAACAGTGAAATGCAACAGCTTATTGGCCTGGCATCCTAGTTATCCCTCAAACATGAAGCATGTAAGCAGGCACAGCAGGATCATCACAAACTTCACTTAGCACAGATCAAACCACTGCAACCAAACTCCACACTTTTGCAGCACCTATTTAACAGTTTAGAATCTCAACCACAAGACTAAGACTAATGTATCTCCTCTGCCAGTTCTAAATAAATAGGGCTGAGATACAAGCAGTTGTCAGTATTCAGAATATGCACTGGAATTTCTACATAGAACATAGAAATACAGCCCAGAAAAAGCAAACTCATTTCTCTCATGCTGACAGAATCAAGAAAGCAACAATTTACAAGGAAAAGAAAGATAAGGAGGATAGACAGCTGTAACACTCAAAACCAGCAGCCTTAAACCATGACCCAAACAGACATTCTCCACCATTCCTTGCAGTCTTCACAAGACTTGAAACTCTTCTCAAAAGCATGAGCACAATGGGATTCTCTGCCATCTTGTGCACACACAGTGAAGCAATGTGAATTATTTCATACCTTACACCACTGTTCAGGTGTTTGCACAGTCAGGAAGGAAGTGACTGCATAATCTTAAGTTCATCCATCTATTCTGATAGGAAAACCTGATATTCAGGTTGCCTGAAGCCTCCAGAGGAAATTACAAGACAGAAGTCAGACTTTATTTCTATACAAACCTTTGAACACTCTCTAACTTGTTACCTGAAATTATGGTTCGGGACAATGGATAAATTGGCAATGACATCAAAGCTAAAAATATATTCAATGCACTAGTTAATGGCTTCCAACCTTTCCTACAAACTTCATCAATTTTTAATTACCTTTTTAGTGAGATATGCAGGAGAACTGACAACATACATGACTGAAAAAAATTGTTTCACCTTCTGCAACACTAAAAATGTAAAATGACAGAGACCATGTTGTCAATTAGTTTTTCATCAAAAGATGCTAAAACCCAGTAGTACTTTTGGAACTGAAAGTAAGTTGAATATTTCAATTAAAAACACAAAGAGGTGATCTGACAGATCTGATCAAGAAATAGCAAAGAACATCACAATGAGGCAGACACAACTGTGTGTCATACATAAAGCTGAATTTCTTAACCCTCTTTTAACTGTTTTCTCACATGCCAAAATTTGCACAACATAACAGTGAACCATTTCTCCTAACCTCCTATCACCAAACATAACCTTTCAAGTCAGAGATGCTATAGCAAGTTTTCTAATCTTTACTCCATACAGAGTTTTCCATTTTTAATAGAATTCTGTTGCTAACTAAAGGAGTAAGAAGTATTCAAATTATTTTAACTTTGATAGAAAAATAAGAAAATGTCCACTAAATTAACAACTTTTCTAAATACTTGTGCCCCAGATTAGCTATTCGGAAAAATTTCTTTACAGAAAAGACTGTAAAGCATTGGAACAGACTGTCCAGGTAAGTGGTGGAGTGACCATCCCCGGAAGTGTTCAAAAAACACGTAGACATGGCACTTCAAGACATGATGTAATGGTCATGGAGCTGCTGGGTTGACAGCTGTACCTGATGATCTTATGGGTCTTTTCCAACTTCAAAGCTTCTATGATTTTATGTGTTCTTTTAGAAAACAACATCTAAGAAACCAAAAGCATTAACAAAACAAACAAAAACACCTGTATATAAAATCAGACAACTTGCACTTATATTCGCTACACATCACAGGAAAGAGTAAAGAATGAAAACAAAATATTTTAAAGAAGCAGGTTGCCAAGAACCATCTTAATTTCACATTTACTAGGTTCAACAGACTACTTAAGAAAACTGTGCAAAAGGTAACTATCCCTGTAACATCAAAACCAAACCATCATGTCTAATCTGTGTCCCGTCAAAATAATTACTGCAGCTAGTTCAGCTGCAAGAGTACAAAGGACATCATCACTAAACTCGCCATTACACATGAGAACTTGGAAGAGATAACCAAATAATTAGAAAGACTACTACAAACCACTGTTTCTAGAAACAATTCTTTGTAAAGAAGGGCAGAGGAAACACACTGATGATTTTTTTGAGGTACTAATTCCAGAGTTTTTAGATTTCTAGTATTTCTGTTTGCAATCCTGCCCAAAGAGCAGAGGTGCTGTATTTAACTACCCAATTGTGACCAGGTATTTCAATGGAAAAATACATCTAACTTCATCTAATACTTTGTAACTTGTCTTGCCTTTAACTTCTGAGATACAGAAAGAGCCATACTAGCTTTTTGCTATGAATATTTGGTGACCTCTGTCTTTCATAACTATGAATAACATGGAGTTATGAAATAAAGAGATTTCTATTAAGTTTGAACAGTTTGAACAAAACCCCCCACATTCTCCACAAAATGACAGAATTCTCTCTTCTAATCCCTTTTTTAACATAACAGAGTGCTCACACTGATCACTTTAAATGCTTCTCCTTTCTCACATCTTCCAGGAGTTATGCAGGATTCCAGTTATTACAGAATCACAGAATGACTGAGGTTGGAAGGGATTTCTGAGGGTCTTCTGTCCAACCCCTCAGCTGCAGCAGGGTTACCTACAAGCAGTTGCTCAGGACCATGTCAAGAGGACTCGACTATTTCCCAGGATAGAGACTCCACAGTCTGGGTAAATTGTCTCAGTGCTCACCTACACAGTAAAAACAGTTTCTTGGTGTTCAGACGGAACCTGCTATGGCTCAGTTTGTGCCCACTGTGTCTGCCTGGATCAGTGGACATAAGTTAAAATGCATGAAATTCTATCAGAATACAAGAAAATGCTTTATACTGTGAGGATCATCAACACTGCAGCATGTTGCCAGGACAGACTGCAGAGATTCCATCCCTGAAGATACTCAAAACACAAAGGTACACAGCCATGTGCAACCTGCTCTACCTGACCCTGCATAAACAGGGGAGCTGGACTAGGTGATTTCAGTCAGTCTTTTTCAGCCTAAAGGACTCTGTGTTTTCGTATCAGCTGCTATTAAACTTGTACGATACTTTCACTAGAAGTTTTTAACAATTCAGCAAATTGTAAATTCAACTAAGCCAGCCAAAAGAAGGTGTGAGAATATGAACATGTCAGCAAATCAAAAGAGAATACTTAGGGAAATCATTTTCCCACTATGCTCTTACCAAAAATGAAATGGCTAAGAGATTTTTTGCTAAAGCCCCTTCCTGTATCAGTTCCCCAGAACATGCAGGATGCCACAAGTTTTTAAACTTATTCTTCAATATCAGATGGTGAAGAAATTTGAAACTTTTCCTTTCAAATTTTAAAGTGAGTTCAGGTAACATTCTGGGACCTACACTGTTATCTACAACAATAAATAATGAAAGTTTGATTCCTCAGGAAAGGCCAAAACCTTTACTTGCTAGCTCTTTGTAACAATCTAGAATCCCCGCAATGAGGATTCTCAATTTTTGACATAATGAGCAGTAGCATCAACAACAAAAAGGTAAGTCACAAAGCAAACAGAATTACATCAAGTGGTTCAGTATCAGGACTCAAAGCAAATTTCTTAACTCTTAAATAATTCATAAATTTGGTGTCCTATATAAACTAACACTGTATTTGTACACTGAATTATTGAAGCTTTTGCGTAACTAATGAATAAAGGAATACACCGTGCCTGTCACAAGAACACAGTTCAAATCCAAGGCTTTTTTTCCCTATAAAGTACTTCATAGAAAATTTTTCACAAGACAGTACAGAGATATGTTAGCAAAAAAAATTCTAAAGAAGAATAGTGTAAAAGTCAAAATTATTGCCAAAATACTTCCCCTAAATTAAGGTGCTATACCAAATGTTACCTTTAGGAAATTACCAGGTAAAACCTGACAGTAAAATAGAATTGGATATACTTAAGAGCAACACAAAACAACACATCTGCAGTGTTAAACATAGCACTTACTGCTTTGATTCATGGTGACAGACCTCCAGCGTTGGATCATTATAAATGAAAGCTGCTTCTAAATCATTGACTCTCACTCTGTAAATCCGGCACTGTTTACTGTTCAGCTTGATTCTGTTCAGGTTTGCAACTGTGGGAAATATTGTCAGTTCCACATAACCCTATGAAAACACAAATCAAAATCTTCTGTAAAATCTTTATCAACTCAAAAACTAGAGAGATATAAAAAAAATATTATTAATAAAATTCAAAGAAAATCACTGGTATAAAGATGGTATTTTCATATTTAAAAGGGAAAATGGTTTGCCCTTTAGATGCCTAGATTTTCTTTCATGCTATTTAACAGGTGAATTTTCCCAGCTGTGAAATGAAACAAAATAAAACAAAAAAATTCAACTTGACTGACAATCATGCTTATTTTACCGGAAAAAATAATCTGCCCCTACGACTACATTTCAAGTTATTAGCATCACTATGTTGTAGGTTTTGGTATCTGAACTTGAGATAAGGATTCTTAAAACTTAAGCAGAATCCATTTAAGCATGTATGTAAATTGACAAAGACCCTTGGAGACTTTAGGCCTGAAATGATGAAAGTCTTTTCAAAGCCCAAGTGAACTCACACACATGCCAGAAAACCCTGTAAGCCTATCCCTAACATCAGCTAACAGAGTGTGAACATGAATTTTGAACTGCAAATTGCTCTGTAATATTTAAGATGCAGCAGCCTTCATTTAGAAAGCTTTCTCTTACAGAGAGAAAAGTGTTCACAATTAGAAGGTATTTTATTTGATATATCTCAAGCAATGACAGACTTAGGAGAAGAATCAGATTAGAAAAGTATAACATATGAAGTAGCTGAACAGCTTGTTAGTGCAGTTTTTTCCTTAAAAGCATGAAGAAAACTCAGACATTTAATTTCTACTTTCACACTTTATTAAAAAATACTTACTACAACAGACTTTCTCTGAAAATTTATGTTGTTGATACAAACTACCTGATGAGTTGTGCTGAAAGAAAAAAAAATAAAATAAGTAAGGTTTTGTAAAAATGCCAACATTTAAAATAATACTTTAATCCAGTTTAATATAGAGTCAAAGAAGATATATGTACATATAAAAAAATACTGCATCTAGAATATACTTACATAAAAAGAACTAATGATTGTCAAAATCTCTTATATGGTCTAAACCAAATAATGAATAGAAGTTGCCCACAATGTCAGGAAAGTTCCAAAAAATATCAAACATAGTATCACACCAGTATGAGCATTACTAGTAATACAGGAAGATAACAGCACCATTTTTGAACATCACTTATCTATACGTAAAAACACAGAATGACTAATGGCAGTGTCAAGGTCTACTAACACTGTAGTGGTTGGTGAGCAGTATCAGTAATGGCATGCAGCCGTAACACTTGCAATCAGAGACCTGTGGAAAGTCTGCCTGGAGAGTTGACACTTGTACATAATTTACATAAGCAAGTATTACACATTAAAAGATAGAGTGTGTGCTTTAAAAATAGCATGCCAAAAGAATTCATTATTTAAAATAATGATAATATATCAAGCAAGATGGATATTTTATACCAGTCAAATGCATTTCCTTAAATTTGGAGTGATGTATTAAAACTCCTGGTAAAGAAAATTCTTTGATTTAAAAGATGGAAGATAAAATAATTCCAACTTTTTAAAAACTCTACAAATTATTTCTGTGTATTTTTCTATAGTAGGTGGCACCTTCACAGTAGTGCATTTCATGACTCAAGATAAAACTTCGAAATAATTCAACTTTTATGGCACATCACACTTTATCTGCACATATTCTATGCATTAAAAAGTGACACTGCTTCAGATGAGACAAAATTTGATAAAAATTCCTACAAGAGAATTACATCTAAAAATGGATTCAGACATTACTTACATTTAAGTGTATATAAGAAGACTGATTCTAATTAGAAAAATACATTTGCGTGACAGATTTATAAAGGAATCAAGAAGACATAACGAGAAAGATATAAAGATGCACTGAAAACCACCATCAACTGCTTTGAAGCTTGGTTACAACCAAAATAGTGAATGTGGAAAAATGACATTTTACTCAACAAAGCTGCTTACTGCAAAGGCAAGCATTTTTTTATACATAAAAAAGCCATTAAGTCAAAAGGGCTTTTTGACACAGCAGTAAATACGGAACATCCTAGTATGGTCTTTAGTACTGACACTGTGTGGAGAAACGTCCAAGGTTTAAAAAACATAATGAAAATATCTTTGCGAGACTGAACGGTTGACAGACTCGCTGCCCATGAGTACACATTAAAACATTCATCTGCAACACACATTTTCTGAATGCGAGCTACAACACAAGCAACAGCTCCAAACTTCTGAAATAAATCATTATTAATCAGCCTGTGGCCTGATTCAGTGTGCACTGATTTCAAGTACAGCAATTTAAAAAAAATGGATACTTATAATTTATAGGGTCTTGGGCTTTCAAATCCTTTGTCTCCTTTCTTCCTATTCATCCTGAACCGTAGCACTAAACACACACTGCTGACCGTCAGACTGGCATCAACACCATTCTCGCTCAACGGGTCCTTCGATTTTCTCCCGTGTCACGTCGTATTTGAGCACTCATCTCCTCTGCGGATGTGTGACCCCCAGCAGTCAGGAATCTTCGGCTCGAGTGTGCACCATCGTTACAGCACCACCAACAAGCACTGTTTGTACATAACCTTCTATGGGTGCACACACAGCCCCTCTGTCCGCTCTGTCTGTCTGGTTCCAGTCCAGAGGCGCTTCCTTTCCGCGGGAAGTACAGAAAACAACCGGCTCAGCGGGCAGTGGCGGCGGGAGCGACGGAATCAGCAGGGCCGCAGCTGGGACGGCCGGGCAGACACCGGGATCCGCGCTCTTGGGAGCGCCGGCTGGGGCAGCGCCGTCCGCTGAGAGCCGGGAAAGGTGCCGAGGGTCGAGCGGGCCGGGCGGTGGCCGGGCCCGGGACAGGGTCGGCCCCGCGGGTCTCCCTCAGCAGCGCGGTCGCCGCGGCCCTTCCACAGCCGCCGCCATCTTGCCGGTCACCTCCGACCCCGCGGGTGAGAGGTCACGGCCCGATTAAGTGAGCTCTATCGCTACGGCGGGAAAGGCTTTTGAGAGTCTTGCTTTTTACAGAAGGTCGGCCCAGGCACAGCAGCAGGAGCCGGAAGAAAGAAAGAAAGAAAGAAAGAAAAAAAAAGGAAGCATAACCCCCCCCCCCCCCGCAAAAAAAATCCAAAAGCCGGGAGTGGAGCCGGGCCGTGTGCCCGTGCGCAGGCGCCGCGGCTCGCGCAGGCGCAGGCCGGGCCTGGGGCGAGTGGGGCGAGCGGCGGCCCCGCGGCACAGCCCCCGCACTGCCACCTCTGCCTCCAGCCCAAGGGTGTCACCGCTAGCAGCAGCACACCAGATAAAGGTAATTCATAACCAAGACTGCTCTGTTACAAATAAGTTTCGATTCATCCATTTTAGGTTAAAATAAATGCTTGCATCAAAGAAACTGATGGGAGCGTGAAAGCGTCATTTCATTTTGAATGTCTAATAAAACCCATCAGCAGCAATGAGGACACGGAATGATAACACACACTAATTTACGGGAGCTGTTCTCACAGCTGTAATAAAGCACTATTCATGAAATACTTAGTTTATTTATTTTACAAAGAAACCCCTATGTAAATACAAACGTGGACAACAGACTACAAAATTACCAATTGCATTATGTATTTATTTCAACTAAGGAACCTTCTGCGATGCAAAGGAAGAATTTCCAGGGGTGTTCCATTCATTTTACCATTGATCTCTGGAGAGTGAACTGTCTGGTGCTCCTGGAGGACCGCAGCTGTTGGAAGCAGACAGCAAACAAGGCACTTCTTCCCATCAGTGAGCCATTATACACCTCTGCACAGCTGGTCAAACACCACACCCCTGCACCGGCAATGTGGAGCACAGGGCACTGACCTTGTGTTACTGGGCAACAATTAACAGAGCTTAGAAAAGTGGCTTTTATTCAGCTTTTGATCTGTTCCAAATTCCAAGTACACCCACCATGCATCTTAAGAGTTACATTTGATTTAGGAGGAGTTTCTCCTCTCCCTGTTCACCCTACAGCTGGAATGCTGGCAGTTCCAAGGTATTTCATATCTCACATCTGAGTCTGATGGAAAAAATGCTTTTTGTATCAAATAACATACAATTGTTAAGATTAAAATATAAATCTGAAAACTATATAATATTAAACTCTAGTTTCCTGACATGGAAACAACCCATTTTAATGATTACAAAATTACCATGTCAGGCACACCACTTCATGACAGTATCATAAAAACATCCTGTTCCATTGCTCTACACAGAACAATATTATACTGTAAATTTTCAAGGCACTATTTCTATGTGCAGTTACTTTTCATAACATAAGTTTTAAAAAAATAATTGTACTACACGTGTGGAGGTTCTTTTATAAAAAGCACAAGAAGTCTTCTGTAAAGCATTAGTTTTACCTCAGCTACATTTTAATGACAGTTTTTAGGAAATCTGTAACATCATGTTCAACTACTCTTTCTTATATTCACACTTGACTACAATTCAGGGTTTTTTTGTAATATATAAAAGGCCATTCGGCCAAGTATGAAAATGTCAGGTGCTTGTGCTGATTGTGTACATAGACATGACCTTAGAAAGAAGCACTTTTCAAAATCAAGACTAGTGTAGTCTCAATGGGGAATGATTTGTTCATGAGCTTGATGAGCTCTGTGCTATTTAAAATGTGAACACTGCAATGAAACTTTAAGAATGGTCACTAATGGGCAGAAGACTAAATATACATTTTGGTATTCAAATCCATTCAAGTGATTGATTTATTATTAAAGAGGTTTTAAATTTTCATTTCAAACTCACAAATAAACAGATTTAAGTGTAACCAAGAAGTAGCTTGGCTCCTGGCTCAACTAGACACAAAGGAAGGTTGGCAAAGGAAGGTGAACTGAACTATGATTCATTAGAGGCTACTAATGCTGAGCAGAAAACACAACTTGTTCAAGTAGCTTAGCTGCTTAAACTCAAGTACGATGTTAATGTCTAATGTTGGCTGGCAACTCTTTCCCTCAGAAGGCAGCAGCAACATTCACTGTTACTACATTCAGTATCCTCAGTTCTTCAAACAATACTTATTATGAGATAAGTCTTCTAGAATTATAAACTTTAACGCCATTCAGCATTGAGGAGCGAGCATATTTTGTCAGAAGAGCACCAACAGTCTGCTTCTCTGTACACAAGTCTCTAAAGAGGAAATAAAGCACATGACATTGGCATTAAAAGATATTCTCACACAAGATGGATCTGTAAAATACTTGTAACTACAGCAATAAACTGGATTAGGATATTAGGAAAAAACCCCAAACTTCTGTAACTGTCACATAATGCTTTAAATTACCTAAAGTTTAGAACTTACCTTGACATTTAAGCAATAGGCCAAATGACGTTCCTTACCTCAGAAAAAAGAATTTTGGTTTTTAGGGGGAGTTTTTATTATTACTGTTTTCTAATGAGTTTTCAGTCTTTACAGCATTTACTGTAACATAACTGAATAGTTCAATTCAGTTACAGTAAATTTAGAGCCACTCATAAAGGGTTGATGCAGTTACTTCTGGGTTACCATCAATGTCTGCTCAAATATGTCACAGCTGGGCATTCCAGATAGTGCAGTAGTTTAAGTCTTAACCACCAAAGGAACAAAAGATGCAGTACAGGAAGCACTATTGCTCTATAGTTCTAGTGTTGTAAATATAGAGACTGATTTTACCTGTCAGGAGGTTTGGCCTTTGAATTAAGTCTGCCTTAATCAAATGAGAGTTATCACCCATTTAAATCCAGTAGGATCAGCTTTTTACACACATTTAAATCCAAAAATGAGAGTTACAGATCCCAGAGGTGGGTATTCTATTCATACAGAATCTATATTCATTTAAAATGCAAAGTATAGTAGCTGAGGCAATGATTGCTCATCAGAAGCCAGTTATGCAAAAAGGGAAGAATATAATACTAACTATATTTTAATAAAAAGAAATACATCCTTACTGTATATAAGGGGTAATATCCACTTCTGTCCACTTTTCTCGTATGCCAAATAAGCTGTTGAATCTTTCCTGGTTGTCTTCAGGTAGGTCTTCTACTTTTAGCAGAAAGATGGTCTCTGGTCTTGAACTTTTATCCACAAGAGCCAAGCCCTGTAGATCAGTGTCACAAAGAAAATGTTAACTACAGACACAATTAAACTTCCTTCTTTCTGACAATATTCCATACAAGTTGCTCTTTGCAGATCCAAAGCCTTCTAGAACTGCACTACCAGAGGCAAACTGAAGAAGTATCATAAAGGTGCTGTTTTACATGCAGTATTCATAATTTTCTTTATGACAGGAAGGAAGGGATAATCCACTGGGTTCCAACATCTCTCTGCCTCCTTTGAGGAAAAGGATGCCCATAGTGCTTGCTACTCTACTGGCTGTCACTCCAATCTGTTCAACAATCTGAATTATTATGATTCCAGACTACTGGTGCTCGTAGAGGATGTCATAAAGCGTACTTGAACTCAAAAGCTGACAGAAACAACACAGTACCCAATAATGGATAAAATCTATATATGACATAAAAGAATCACAAAAGAATCCATACATCTTTATGTGCTTACCTGAAGCTGATCAAGCCTTGTTGTCATCCCCTCAGGGACACTCTGTTGCCAGACTTCTTCAAACTCTGATAGATTGAATTTAACTGCATTTTGCAAAAGCATTTGTGCTATAGCTCTGCATATTTTATCTTCACGCATTTCAAAGAAAACCTCCCCTGCTGAGAAGCAAAAACTAGGTTATCTTGGGTTATTGCCTTTTGATAAAAGAACAGAGAACAGCCTCCTATTTCCACTCTGTTCTACAGTCTTCTATACAACAAGTATCCTCTTTTTTCTTTTCCTCGGTAAGTAATGAGACATGATATTGATTTGGATAAATTATGGTATCCTCTCATTCTCAAGACCAAATTAGGCAGAATACAGAAGCACTGTCCCAAATACAGGATTAATTCATATCAATAAATGTGTTTGTCCTCCATGTTTTTTCCCCTTTCACAGTGTACTGTTTCTCCTCCAGCTTTCATTCCTATTTCTGCATGGCTTGTATTAAAGCATTTGCTTAAACAGTTAGCAAAACTTTCACTTCTTTAATCACCCTTATGAGATCATGAAGGGGTAAGACTTCATTTTCTCTCACACTCTCTTGGCTAAAATTCTCTGAACAAAATAAGGTATAAACACTTCCTTCTATTGTTTCAGCCACCTGTCTGTAATTCAAACTTGTTCCTTGTGCAACCTACTTAAATATATTAAGTCTGTTGTCACTCCAGTTACTTTCCTATGTGCTTTAAGGTTGAGTGCAACTCCTCCTTCAGTCGAAGGTGAGATGAAAGCAACTGTGGGAAAGAATTCAGACTGGGATTAAAGCACTGCAATGTTATATCTGTGTGTGAGATGGACAATGGAAATCTAATCAATACAACCAGTGGATCTTGTGGTGCAGTTCAAGAGATCAAAGGCAGATACCTACTTCAGCCAAGCTGAATCCATTGCCACTGTGTTATGGAACAATAACACAGTTAATTGCTTAAATATCTTAGGCCTTCTAGGGTATCTAAAGAGAGATGTCATCTAAATTCTACTAGTGATTTCTCTTTAGTCACAAAATTATGGCTTGTAGACACCTAATAAATCACTTCCAGTACCTCTGTTCACAGTTCTTCCCTAGTGTCTTGTACAGTTTAATAGCCTTTTTTCCTATGAAACTTCCTTTAACAATTGTACTGCTTTTTAGCCCAGTTTGCTCCCTCGCACTGTAGCAAACCCATTTGTTTGGACCATCCTTCACAAAATCTACATTTACTCATTAATAACTATGTCTTTTATGCAAAGTTAAAACTTACCATCAATATATTTCCTGCCGTAACTTACAAGAATGTGTTCTATCATCTCTCTGGAAGAAAAACCCAGAAATCAATTTCTAACACTGTTCATTAGGACATTGCAGAAACAGTTACCAAGAAGATTAAGACATGGAGAAAAAAATAAATTGAAAGAGAATAGATAATGAGACACATTTTTGCAGGTGAAATGAAGAAACAGACAAAAAATAGAAGTACAAGAGAACACAAAAGGGGACAAATGGGAGCTGATTTAGCCTGGCAACCCCAAAGGTCTTCCACTTTCTACGTATAGCTAGCAAAGACTAAAATGCCTAAGGAAAATAAGGAAAAGAGACTCTTGCAACATCACTTCTGTCCAGTGACAAAGAATTGTATCAAAACCAGTGTGTTCAGCAGGACCAGGGCAGTGACTGTCCCCCCCTCACTTGAGATGGCCACACCTCAATCCTGTGTCCAGTTCTGGGCCCCTCACTACAAGAAGGACATTGAGGGGCTGGAGTGAGTCCAGAGGAGGGAAGAAGAGCTGTTGAAGGGTCTGGAGCACAAGTCTGATGAGAAGCAGCTGAGGGAGCTGGGGGTGTTTAGCCTGGGGAAAAGGAGGCCCAGGGGAGACCTTATCACTCTGTACTGCTCCCTGAAAGGAGGCTGTAGCCACGTGGGGGTCAGGGCTACACCCAGGCAACAAGTGACAGGATCAGAGGAAATGGCCACAGATTTAGATTGGATATTAAGAAAAATTTCTTCATGGAAAGCATTGTCAAACACTGAAACAGGCTGCACAGGGAAGTGCTGGAGAAACCATCCCTGGAGGTGTTTAAAAGATGTGTAGATGTGGCATTTAGGGACATGCTTCAGTACTGAACTTGCCGGTGCTGGGTTAATGGTTGGACTCAAAGACCTTAATGTTTTTTACCAACCTGAATGACCTTATGATGCAAGTAAAAAATTTGGCAGTAATTATCCCTTACTGAATAATAGGCACTTTTCTGAAACTCTAGCATAAAATTATAGCCTAACTGCAGACACTAAAGCAGGATATCTTTTTGAGCCAAAAGCCAAATAAATGGAAGATTCTACATATTGTAAACTTAAGACATTCTTTGAATGGCAATAAAGGCTTCACCTCTTACATTCTGAATCCAGCATTACACCAGAAAACATTCCCCCATCTCAGATAGCATGCAACAGGTAAACCAAACATTTTTGGCTAGCTATAGCTTCAGAACAGGTATTTCAAGATGCTCAGCCATTTACAACTTAAGTAGATGCTACTTCCATCATTAACAACTCAGCAGTAGTGTTTTTACTATGAATCAGTGGAAATACTACCAATAAAGACTAAAATCAGTTTACTAGCCTCTCTGTCTAAAAATTCCCTTGTGTATTTTTAGAAAAAAAGAAAATATATCATTTGCACCATGGTAACTAGACTCTAGATTTGCAAGACTATAATTCTAATAAACAGTTAGCAAGTATTGTAATTAGTAATAGTTAATAATGAATGTAGGCAATTTTAAGTACTAAAAATAATTGTTTACCTCGGTTCTAGAGATCCAAGTTCTTCAAGGCAGGCACATAGAGGAACCTTACTCAAAGGCCAGGACTCTGAGTCTATTAGCTGAGTCACATGATTCAGGAGTTTCATCTCATAGTCGAAGTCTAGAATTCTCCAATATCCTGCCAAACAGACCACCAAAAAACACTGTTAGAAGGAAAACATTAACACCTTAATTCTATTGACATAAGATACATTACTGGAGTCTGGACATTCAGGTCACACCTTTACAAAATGCAGCAGCATTGTGTCTTTTCCAGGATTAAAAGCTGAGAAAAGGAACTAAATAATAAGAGCAAATGTAAAGGAGAATGAAACTTAATTATCTCAACTGTTTGTAATTCTTTAGTAATTCTTTAACTGCCACAGATACAAAGACACTACAAATATCATACCAAGATGAATCAGATGTGAAAAAACTAATGATTAGTTCTAGCACAGAATTGCATGAACAGAACTGGATGCATTGGCCCTACAAAGCAACAGGCCAAGTCCAGAGAAGTTCACAAAAATACAGAAATCCAGATGACTCCAGGACTGCCATCACCTTGTGTCCCAGTGGGGTACGGGCATGGCCAAGTAAAGGAGGAGTAGCATCTGTCCCAAGGAGAGGCACTTGCTCAAGCCTTGCCTCACATGGTAGGAAAACACTGAGATAAACTCAGTCTGGGAGGAAGAAAGGACTATGAAAAGCCTGGGGTTACCTAACAATCAGCTATTTTTTCCTTTAGGACTACAGAAAGCAGTACCCACTTATTCATGAAGAAGGTGACCAGCTGAAAAATATTCATGCTGAGGGTGGGATACTCTGATGCCAGTGTTTGTAGCAGCAAAGAAGGAACAGCCTGGAACGAGAGAGACTGGCTGTGCCTGCTCAGCTCTATCCTGATCAGATTCATAGCAGCAGAGGACATAGATCTATGGAAATGAATCTTACAACTTTGAAATAACTTGCACCTTGAAAGACAAGGATGTGGAACGGGCCTTAGAAAAATGACACATTTGTTTTGGGGAAAATAGCAGGGTTACTTCCTCATAGGTAACAGTATTCTTCACATATGAATACCTTCAATTTTGCAGGCATCTATAACCTGCAATTGGTGGAGTATTTCTTCTTCACTTGCTTGAATCAGACTTAACAAATCTTCTGTTGTATACTGCAACAAGAGAAAAAAAAGAAGGAAATAAAAGAGGTTATTCTTCTTTGCTTCAGTGACCACACTAAATGCATTATAGGCTATAATGAAGGAAAGACTTAAGATAGATGGTTTTTTCCCCAGAGTCTGAATTTTCTAAGGTTTACCACACTCTCTGAAACTTTTCCTGTAACTTCTTTGGGTCTGTCATTTATGAAATCAGAGCACAGCCACATGCAAGTCATTTGCCAATCAGTAATTGTGATGACAAGGAGAAAAAGGGAGATGGAGAGAGTAACAGGGATGATATAAGGCATAGAATAAGACTGACGCTACAAGCAGGGAAAACACAAATAAAATCCCTGGAAACACAATAGGACAGCAGGACAGGATACCATGGCTGTGCTCTGACCTCATACATGACAGACCCAAAGAAGGAGGAAAGGCTGCATTATACCTTAGTAGTCATATAACTGTCAGGGAATTTAGAAAAGGTTCTGAAGGTTATCCTCCAAGAGACTGCCCATAGGAAAAGGGAAATTCCCAGTCTCCTTCTGTGTCCTTCATTGTCCTTTATCTTGTAACTGATAAAAAGGCTGCTTACCTGTACCCACTGGAAGTGCTAACAACAACCAACTTGTTTAGAATAGAAGGGTTAAAAAATTAACTCAAAGAAGCACTGTGAATTATGTGAGGAAAGGGATTTTTCTACTTAAAAATGTATCTTCTCTTTAATTTGCTCATTACCAATAACAAGAAAGCAATTTGCACAGCTGATTTACCTTGGAAAATGTTGAAGTCTGATCCTTCTGACTATCAGGCCCATCATATGGATCTTCCATTAAAAGCTTCCTCAGTTTCTTCAGTTTTGGTCGACATCTCCTTAATTCCCAATAGTTATTGGAGAAACCAGCAATCTACAAGAAAAAAATAGTGACTCTTAAAACATTAACATACTACCTGGATTTAAAGCTGCTTACCAAAAATTATCAGCAAGAAGTGTTAATCTAGTCACTGAAATTAAGTAACTATGAATAGGGTAATTAATTTAAAGACAAAACAATCATTGCAATGTTTTCAATTAAAAAATTTACTACAGACAATGAAGAATAAAAATCCACTGTTGATTGATAAAAATATGCTTGTAGTGCATAAGACAAAGGTAACAACTCAACTCTGCAAGCAAATGACAGGAAATCACCACGGGAGATATTTCTGCACAATTCCCCTCAAAACTGCTTTTTGTCTTAATAGTAAATAATATTACTGCCGTAAGAGCCCTCCTGTATTAACCTGTGTCTATCCTTCCCACTTCTTCTCATGCTTGGGATCTACTTCATGGCCTTTTTACACCTTAATGAATCATCATAGCCCTAAGCTCAAGCAAAGCAGACATTAACAAGGACAGTAAGCTACACTCGCACACAGCTGACAAGACATCTCTGTTCCTTGCCCTGAGTCAACACACAAATGAAGAGTATGCAACAGGAAGCTTGGCTGTACTTGATTCAACAACACCAACTTATCAGAGCTGTACTTTCAGAGTAATCCTGAAGTGCTTCACAGGGTACAGCTTGGACTTCCTACAAGTTTCTTTGAAGAGGACAGACTATTGGAGGCTTTTCAGCATCATTCCTGCTATTTACCAAACTGACAGAAATGGGAACAGAATGGCAGAGGCAAAACAGGTTCCAGCTTAGTGACTTCTGACCCAATCACTAGTTCTGCGTTAAAAAAGCTTCCATGAAAAAAACCTCCAGACAGTACTTTAAAATACCCTAAGTGCTTTACCAGAGTACTTGGGGTATTTTAGTTCTCCATTAAAAAAAAGGGTCAAAACTTTAAAACAATGTTCCATTTAAATGAACTATAAGAAAAAACACCTGTATGTAGAAGAAATCCTATAAAAATTCTAATACAGAGGAATCTCTCGATTTTAATCTAATTATTCCTTAGCTGGCTTGGCAAAAAATTCAGGTAAATGCCAATTTCCTGATAAACTTCCAAGCTCCATGTCAAATAGCATTTACTTAAGTGCTCGGCTTTTTTCCTGCCAAGTTGCTTTCTGATCAATTTGGTAATAAGAAGATACTCTGCATAGAAAAGAAAATAACTAATTCTAATTTATATTTCAAAGCTCATAATCTGAGCTGGGTTCTGTGAGGTGAATAAAATGGCAGATGCTTTAGCTGTGGTTATCAGCCATGCAAGTGACACAAAGATCAGCACTGAGACTGCAAGTGAAGGGCAGTGAAGCCCCGCAGTACTGAGTACAGATAGTTATCTTTTACCATGTTTCACAGTTTGCAGTGTCAATGAACCATCTAACATTTCTGAATTCATTTTGAGAGCTGTTAGAAACGAAACTTTTTAAATAGTTCCTAAAATCACGTCTATGATATGTAACTTCACAGGAAGAGTGAAATTATTAAATGTAGCAAAAAAAAAAGTATATGAAAGAATATTACTTTCTCATTAATCTACTTCAGCTTGAATTAACTTTCTACATTAGCTCATTGGACCTCATGGAAAACTGATGTTGAAGCAGGATTATTCCTCAATTATACCATTATGTCCATTATACAGCAAATAATTAACTAATATTTGCCTACCTATTTTTAATAGAATCTTATTAACTATGCTTCAGAAGTGCAGAGAACAATGAATTCTTTAAACTGAGAACTCTGAAATCATTCACTCCAATAAATGTTTTGACATGCTAATTGAAAGAGCCACTTTTGAATATATTTCTATATTTAAAAAACAGTATTTAAGCACGACAAAGTAGAATCTACCTTTTGGGGAACACACTCCTAAGAATCAACATGTAAATAGCTTATTTTAAAAATAGCTGCTAACACTGAGAAATTTTATTTTCTTTGCAAGTTTTTAATATCTACCACAAGTAATTACTATGCACTGAAAATAAACCGAAGTTTGAACTTCTTGGAAAAAAATAATAATCATACATTACACAGAAAGTTCAACTCAAGAGAAGGGCCCTAAAGCCATGATGGACACCCTGAGGCATAGTGTGGCCCTGCGTAAAAAGCACATTTATAAGGACATCCTCCTGGAGCTGGTCAATATACAAAGGAGCTACAGGAGACTCATCCTTTCAATGGCAGCCTGCAATAGGCTACCACAGGGCATCTAAAATGGCATTAGAAGCCTATGTTTAGGCAACTGAATCCCAGCTGGGTTTCATATCTTGGACAAAATACAAGAACTTACAGAGAGTAAGTAAGCAGAGAATTAAAGCAAACAAAAAAAACCCTGAAAGACATACCTGTGAATGAATAATATTACCAGATGCTGGATCTGCCTTCAGCTCCTCTGGAGTTTTGCAACCAGGAACAAACAGCAGCATATTTGAGGTATCTGCTATTTTCATGTCATAAGTTTTATCTTTGCTGCACAACACTGCATGTTCATCCTTTTCACCACGGATTATTAGGCTGGAAAAAAAACACAGCATAGAAATACAGATGTATTTTTACCTTTATTTCAGGATGAACACTTGTTAAACTCGTCTGATATTTTCTCACATTCATAAACTTGTAAAGAAGTTATAAACTGCAGTTCTGTTTTGTAGCAGTAGTGACGGTTACCAAAATATAAAGATGCAAATGTCAATTAATCTAATTGACTATGTTTTACCCTCTCATTTTAATGTGAGAAAACTCGAAAGACAAGCATTCGAAGTTTTCATGCAGATCACAGCTGAACACCTATAGTCATATACTGATTCACACGACCCCCCTAAAACACTGATTAGTGACATTTAATGCCTGAACTAGTTCACTAATCTTAGAAATTAGATTACAAATAGAGTTGTTCTTTAATGAGGACTGAAACTGGCCCAATGTGAAACAAGAAAGCAAACAGAAATTGTGTTTATTGTGCAGAGCCCTTCAGATAATTAACGTATCTATTTTCTTGCAAGTAATTCCAAGCGGGAAAGAAAATCATCTTCTAGAAAAATTCTGGACAAAGAGGTAATGTAAACTACCCTCTTCAGCTCACGTATTTGATTAAGTAAAGATTCTGCACGAGAACACAATAATACCAAAGCAGGACCCCAAGAGGGGAACATACAGTTCCCTCACAGGCTACACTAACTTAAGTGCTCAGATTCAATTTAATTAAGCTGCTCCTCTTGCTTCCCAAAGCCTGCATGCATGAACAGAGCTCAGCTGTGCCCCAAGGGGTCATCACCACGATTCAGACCTCTAACAGATGATACTTTATCAGTATGCCACTAAATAGGAACGGGCTTACTAACATACATATCAGAGAACCACCTTCTTTAGAGGGAGTTCTCATACTGCATTATTTTAAAGATTCTCCTTATGTCACTGGCATTGATGTAAAGGAAAAAATTTAAAACAATATCAAAACCTTATCTAGAATCTGCTCTTGGTCCAGAGTTTGGTGTCACATAACCATCCTACCCCATGCCCATGCTAATACTGCACATCCTTCCCTTCAAATTTGTCTATCTTGTAGGCACTCTGCCATCCATCAGACCTCGAGAGTTCTAACAGGAAAATCTCAAGTCAGAAGAATTCTTTTAGAGACATAATCTCTTTTCTAAACCTATATTCATATGTCTGATGATAGAACCATAGACTATCCCGAGCTGGATGGGACCCACAAGGATCACCGAGTCCAACTCCTGTCCCGCTCAGAACTGCCCCAAGAATCCCACCAAATGCCCGAGAGCTCCAATTGCTTCTTGAACTGGGGCAGGCTTGGTGCTGTGACTTCTCGGGGAGCCTATTCCAGCACTTAGTGAGTTTTGTTTAGAAGCCTCCACAGCAACAAGCTATCCATATAAAAAAAACCCTTACAAACTCAACAAGCTTCTAAGAGGTGTAAATAGTTTTTAGTTTCCGATGTAACTGAGACAGGTTTAAGGGCTTTAAGGAGCTGTTATGCAAACCGCATCGGAAGAACACAAGTGTGGACACAGCCCCGTTCCCGGCATGTCCCCAGGCGCGAACCGCGGCGGCCCCGCCAGCGCCGCACCAGCCGTACCTGTGCCCCGCCNCCGTACCTGTGCCCCGCCTCCAGCTCGGCGCAGAGCCCCGGCTCCAGCTGCAGCAGGCAGCACTCGCCGCTGCCGGCCTGCGAGCCGAAGCTCAGGCAGTGCACGGCCGGCAGCAGCTCCGCCGGGTTCAGCTTGGCCGTCTGCAGCGTGGCGTCCACCTCGGCGCGGCTCCGCATGGCGGGCCCGTCCCGCTCCGAACTCCGCGCCGCGGCCTCCATCCCCCGCCTCCAGCCCCCGCCTCCAGCCGCCGCCTCCATCCCCCGCCTCCATCCGCGGCCTCCAGCCCCCGCCTCCCACCCCGGGCTCCAGCCCC
>VXAC01007788.1:502133-673936 GCA_013399225.1 Rhipidura dahli
CGCGCGCTGGGTTGATTCCGCGTTTGACGGCCTCGCCCCGCGGCGGCCGGGCGGGCGGGAGGGAACGGCTCGGGGTTACACCGAGGCGAATCGCTCCCCTCCGCGTCTGATCTGGGACAAACATCCCGATTTCTGTCCAGCTGCGCAGGAGCCGGCCTGTGCTGCAATAAAATATCTCGTTTTGCCAGAAATGCTGCAAAAATCTACACAATGTGCAAAACTAAATATAAAGACAAAACACTACAAAACCAGGCCCATATGGAAGTTACTGCCCAGCTGTGAGACAACATAGACTCATAGACGTGTTTAGGTTGGAAAAGGCCTCCAAGATCAAGTCCCAAGTATTTTTCTGGCTCTGGCAAATCGAGCCCTAAACATGTCCCTAACCACGGATGGTGACTCCTCCCTGTGCAGCCTGTTCCAGTGCCTGACCACCTTTTCTGTGAAGACGTTTCTCCCAATATCCAATCTAACCCTCTGCTGGTGCAACATAAGCCATTTCCTCTCATCATGTTACTTCTTGTATGGGAGAATCCCCGCCTGGCTACAGCCTCTTTTCAGGGAGTGGTGGAGAGCATTAAGGTCTACTCCGAGTCTCCCTTTCTCCAGGCTAAACACCCCCAGCTCCCTCAGCTGCTGCTCATCAGACTTGTGCTCCAGACCCTTCACCAGCTCCATTGCCCTTCTCTGGACTCACTGTAACCCCTCAATGTCCTTCTTGTAGCGAGGGGCCCAGAACTGGACACAGGACTTAAGGTATGGCTTCACCAGTGCCAAGGACGGGGGGACAGTCACTGCCCTAGTCCTGCTGGTGACACCATTTCTGATACAGGCCAGGATGCCACTGGCCGCCTTGACCACCTGGGCACACGCTGGCTTATGGTCAGTCACTGACCAGCACCCCTTTTCCACCTGAGAGCTTTCCAGTCGTGCTGCCCCATGCCTGGAGCATTGCTGTACCACTCTCCAAGTTCTTCCTTGACACCGGAGCATGACTGTGACTGTGGAGAGGAAGATTGAGTGTCCAAGCCACCGCAATGGGGCCTGACTTGCCACCGTAAGGAAACGGGACGGGGGAGCCAAGACAGACGCTCCGTGAATTTATATTATTTTATCTGCCTCATAAACTATCTTGAGACATCAGAGATAATACAAGCTTGAGCTGCAGGCAAAACCCCAAGATTTCCTGGTTACAGAATATTCTTAAAAGCTGCTCAGCCAATAACAGTTGCTCTAGAGATTACAGACAGCTGTTTCAACCAATCTTCTATAGTGCACATACATTTGTTAAAACAATACTTTCTTGTTTTATACCTTATACAACAATGCATAGTATTCCATTACCAAGCTTAACTTTATCATCTCTTGCTAAGCATATTTTTTGCAACTTCTAACAGTTTTCTCAGCTAGGCCTAAAACCATAGCTCTTTGTTCTTTTGTCCTTGTTCTAATGTTCTTATGTATAATTGTATCCTCTTTAATATTTTCTCAGGCAAAGCTGTTCCCTAAAATCTTTTCACTTGATTCTTAAAGATTGCTTTTTGTTTCTCACCCTTAGAAATCCGTTTCCCTTTTTCTATGTTTCCTACATGACTGTGGGTGGGCAAGCACTGCTGAGGCAGCTGCCACCCACTGGCATCACCCACCCCAGGTCCTTCTGTCCTTCTCGGGACAGTCTGACTGAGGGCAGCTATCTGCAGGTTCTTATCCATGCATGACCCCTTAAGAAAGGACTTGCACAACCTCCACACAGAGGTTTGTCTCCCCATGACTCAGGACTCAGCTCATGTTCTTGCTGTGGCCTGACAGGGTTCCGTTTGCCAGAGGAAGTGGTGAGGAAGTGCTTGAACTAAAGCCATGACAGAAATGAGTGGAAATCACAGGCATGCGCAGTTACTGCAGGAAATGTTCTGCAGCTCAGAGATTCAAGGGGAAGTCTATTGACGTCTTTAAACCACAAGAAGAAAACAAAAGAGGAGGCTCAGAACATAGCAGCTCAGCAGCAGTGGGAGTCAGACTTCTGCAAGGAGCAGCACAGGATGCCTCTTCCCTGCCTTGTCCAGGACGAGTGGCTGCTCAGACACTCACTGATTTTTGCTGCAGGGCATATTAACACTCAGCTTGGTAGTGTGTTAGCCCTAGCTGCTTGCTGTGTGCATCAGCTAACAAGTTACTCAGTGCTCCTAAATTATGTCTATCCACTTGCAGAGTACCTCTGTGCTTGGTCTGTACCAAAAGTCTGTACCAAATGACCCAGATGAGGAGGTTGTAACCCCTTTTATGTGGGAACCAGAAGCAGGAGCTGGTGGGATGGAGTTGGCTTGGTCCAGTCCCAGCCTGACAGAGACCAACTGTTGTTGTATGTGACTGAGACAGGCATCTTCTGCCTTGAAGGTGGTGCCTGATTGGTGCCAGTGAGGCAGCTGGCCTTGGAGAACTTTGACTGAAGTTATTAGGCAGTTACCTCTGTCACAAGACATGTGCAGTGGCTTGTTCAAAGATTCAGACATCTATCATGTTTTCATGTTTTATTTCAGTTATTGGGAGGTGGAAATACCGTCATTGTGCACACAGGAAACCAAAGACACTCCAGCTTTGACTGATTTCTACTAATGTGTAGGTGCAAACTGATATGTGTACAGCCTTATTTGAGAGTTACATTTTGCTTTAATGTAAATCTCTTCCTGCACACCTCTCAGGTAACCCAGAAAATCACTTTACCAAGTAAATGCTCACATAATTACTTTAAACAGCAACTTAATTGTCCTGGCTTTAATTTATACCTTAATTTGTGCAATTTTCCAATGATTTTGCACACCTGCTTCTTTTCCTTTCTACTTTTCATTCCGTGAAATAAAAAAAGGTTCTGGTATAGCCAAGAGACCAAATCCAAGGCATAGATTCATGGATTTTGTATCTGTCTTGGTTTTGGAGACAAAACTTCAGGAGGAAATGCTCCTGAATGAGCATCTCCTCCAAAGGGAAAGGACCTCCCCTTTCCTCCACCAAAGCAGCAAATTGATAATAGCAGGTGAACGTGGAAAAAAAATGAACTGTTTATTAGCACAGAACAAAACAGATAAGAACAGGAAAGAAAAACTCAAAATTCAGCAAATGCCCGGAGAAGGAACAAACAAACAGGCTGGCAACTGGGCTCCCCCAATCTCCAGGAAGGGAAGGGGAGGGACAGGTCCACACAGCAGCCCAGAGCGGGGCAGATGAAAAAAACCTGTTGACTCTCGGGTGCCAGTCCTCCTCCCCTCAGCAGGCGAAATGGTTTGGCGTTCCTCGGGGCTCGGACCAGCCAGGGCCACTGGTCCCAGTCCTCCTCCTCGAAGCAGGTGAAGCTGGCAGACCTGTGCATCCCCTCACTCAACGGCTTGGCCCTCCCTGGGGTTTGGACCAGCTGGGGCCACCCTGCAAGCCCGCCAGGGCCACCCTGCAGTGTCCCTGACCAGAGAGAAGGGAAGGAAGGTAGTGAGGCAAGGGGGAGGGAAGGGGAAAAACCAACACAGCCTTTTACCAGCTAATGAGAACAAAAAAACCAAAGAGCAGCACATGGCTCCCAGCGCACTCCCTCCTGAGCACTGCCGAGACCGTTTTGGAGCCCGAGCCATTGGGCCAAGGTGTTGAACAGACCCACACCTGGGTCCTGTGGCTCCAGTCCCGCCCCCCCCAGTCCATCTTAGAGGTACAGCATCTTTGGGCATTAAGCAGATGGTTAAGGAATTAAAAAAAAAATACTTCATAACATTGCCCCAGGACAGTATCTTTAGAGTTCTGCTGTGTAACAGAAACCCATTAGGAATTAGATCACTGGATGTCATTCAGGAGTTGGAATTGATCTGTGGTCAGAAACATTTGTAGTAGTTATTAATTTTTCTAATCAATCTTGTTTATCTTGGTAGTTCTGCTTGAAGGTGCTTTTACATATTTTTGTTTAGGAACTGAAATATATATATTTGTGCTGCCTGCCATCTTTCTCTGTTTGTCCCTCTCTTATGACTCTGGAATTTGCTGTTCAAGGTCAAGCAAATGTGGCAGGTAAATTTCCTGGAAGTTTGGTAGAAATCAGCAGCTGGATGATATACTGAAGCCCCTACTTACGGGAATGCTGCTCTGATCCGTTCTAAGAGGCAGAAGCCAACTGGCCTATCAGCAAACACATGGGCATAAATCTATAGATATGTCTCATTTCTCAAGAAACAACTTGTATTATGTGTCTGTTTTCACTGAGAATGCTTTACAGCAGTGACCTCACTGACAAAAATGGGATTGTCTACGAACTCAAGTTTGTTTCTTGAAACATGGATGAATCATTTAATGAATTTAAATTGTGGAGAAAATGAGATGATGAGCTATCACCGTTGCTGTCAGTTTACAAGGAAATGCATGCTGTGGCAAGGGAGCTTGGTAGAATCCTGAAATTATTTTATATTGAGGTTGTGGGGTTATTTATTTGCTTTGGAGTTGCTATAGCATAACTGAATTCAGTTTTCAGTTTGAGCTGGTCTGGTAGGCTGAAAGTGTCAGAGTTCAGGAGCATGTAACATCATGGTACAAGGAGAAGTGAAATTCACCTGTAGCAGAATGGAACCAAGAGTTGAGTGTGTTGCTTTAACACAGCCTGGTTTTTAGTGGGGCTGGGAGAAAAGCTGCTCGAAACTTCCATGTCCAGCACAGAGCCAATCACTGAAGGCTCTGACGATGAGCAGGTTACCAGCCTGATTAGACAAGTTGGTAATGCCTCTGTGATGACATATTTAAGAAAGGACAAACTGGGGGAAGCTCTCTTTTCTTCTCCCGAGAGGTGGTGGGGTGGCCACCAGGGCCCATCCCGGCAGGGGCCATCAGAGGCCACATGGCCGGGGCCCTCCTGAGGCTGGGATCGTGTGGCTGGGGCCACCCGTGTGGTGCCGGCAGAGACCATGTGGCCAGTGATGAAAACATGGAGAACAATTCCCCAATGTGGAGCCCAGACAAAATCAACCTTCTCAGTGTAGCAAAGCTCTATAAGAACTTTTCAGTTGATGGAACGTGAGAACAAACAAACCTACAGACATCAACTTCCTTTGAGTCAGAGAAAAAGGAAAAGTGAGGACACGCGAGGAGAACCATCATGGCAGCGTCAAGGTCAGTGAAGAGGAGAGGAAAAAAGTGCTCCAAGCACCGGAGCTGATATTCTCCTGCAGGCCATGGTGAGGACTGTGATACAACAAACTGTTTGCCTGTAATTTATGAGATGCCTGGGGAGGTGCAGGTATCCATGCACAGCCTGTGAGGAAGAGTACACATGCTGGAGAGTGTAGATACTGAAAAGCTGTAATCTAGTGAGGAATTTGAACAGAGAGAGAGAGGACCCTTGCTTCCAAACTAGAACAGTTCATCCTTAGGAGACTAAACCCCATGAACTAAAATGACCCATGCTAGGCAGTTGTGGGAAGACTGCTTGGCCCATGGGAGGGATTCATATTGCAGCAGGTTTGGACAGGACTGCTTTTTGTGAAAGTTAAAACCACTCTGGAAAAGCTCACAGAGAACTATCTCCCATGGGAAGGATCCCACAGTGCAGCAGAAGAAAGAAACTTTCTTCCTTAAGAGAACTGAAAAAGAAGTGAAAGACTGACCAAACCCCCGTGTTTTGTCTCCTTGCACAGTCAATGGGAAAGAGGGAAGGATTGGAAAGGAAAGGTATTCTAAAGGTCTATTTTAGTTCTCAATACTTTTTAAAATTTTAATTCTATTAATACATTTTCTTTATACTGTTTAAGTTTTAAATCTGTTTTGTCTTAAAGTGTTTTTCCCTAATCCTTATCTCAACTCATGAAGTTTTCAAGTCCCCCTCCTCTGCTCAGCTATAGCAGAGGCAAATAAGTGGATAGTTTTTTGTGGGTGCCTGGCACTTAGCCAGCTTCAAACCACGACATTGAGGAAGCAGTTAATTCAGCCATCCCAATTTAACTAATCATCAACTGCAGTCAGCCCACCCAGGTACCAGTTGGAGGCTTTAAGTGGCTGCTGTGAGTATACAGCTGTGAGGTATAAGGTGTACACCTGTCAGCATAAGGGAGAAGTAGACTGAACTGCTAAATACCCTCTGCATCCTCAGCTGGGCTGGGGATGGGGCAGGAATGAAGTCAAGCCTCAATCAGGATAAGCTGTGGCATAGTTTTTCAATTGACAAATGTTAATGAAAATTAATGTTAGTGGAATGTGGTTGACGACTGTTGAGTGAAGTTAGCAAACAAAAAAAAGGATCATTGAAGATTGTTACAATCTTGCCTTTGAAGTTCTTGGCCCTGTATAATCTTTCCCAGGACTCAAACATCAGGGATGTGAACCATTAAATAAATGAAGGGCAACCGTTAAATCTGAAGGGCATTTGAAAAATCAAATAAAAGAAATAACTCCAAAGTTCCACAACTGAAACATAGAACAATGAAGCAGGAGATAACATAACAATGCACCATTGTCAGGCTCTAGTCATTAGGTACATGTTAGGAGGATGACTTCCCACTTGTGATTGCAATTCAAGTGCTTGGGAGCTCTACAGTAAAATGTAGTGAGAAAACTGGGCTACATGAAATGGGGTGTTCAAATGACAAAGATGTACACACTAGAAATTTACAGATGTCCTTCAAAGCACAACAGAGGTAGCTGAGAAAATAATAATAAAAAAGATAAAGCGAGCACTGGAGAAACTGGCACAGTGCCAAAGCTGAATACAGCAACACATTATCAGCTCAGTGATAATTACACAATTCACAGTTACAGTTCTTAGAAATTATTCCACAAGAGAGGCTCATTTTGATTAAAGCCCTAGTTCAAGGATTTCTTTTTTCAGCTGGAATGCCACCTGCAATATTTAAAATTAGCATGTATGTTACATTTTCACTCATTAAATGACAGTTTCTCATTGTCTAGAAATACCTTGGATGTGCTCATTGTGTTCCAGTACAGAAGGTGGCCACCGAAGCTGTAGGTGTGACTGGGGTTAGATCTTTGGATGCTGCTTCAGCACATCGCAGGCTCCCATGAGACACTGGGAGAATGACTGTCTACAACGAATGTGTTACATTTCCTTCCTAGGAAAACAAGAAAGAGAAAAGAAAGACCAAACAGAAAATATCATTATGCCACTGTATAAATCCATGGTGCACATCTATCCTGAATAACGATTGCCTAGTCTGTCTTAAGTGTAAGAACTGGGGATTACTGATGAAAAGAACAGAGCGTAATGGATAACAGGAGATAATAAATTCCTGTGCAACACATTGAGGAACTTGGGAGATGTGGTGAAAGTCAAAATGACTGTGATCCACTAAAGCGTTAAACAAGTTCATGAAGGCTAGTTGTGCTCGTCTCTGTTAATCATAATATTCAGGTTATAGTCATAACTTAGGATCCTAAATAAATTCAGACCCCCTAAAGCACCAGAGTTCACACTTTCCTGCTTTCCACTGGAGCTGGTTATTGAGACATAGTTTAATTTTTTAATTTTTTTTTTTTTTTTGCAATGAAAGGGAAAATAGCAAAACAGTGGCTTGCATATTTTATGTTGCAGACCTTGATTCATTTGTATTACTGTACCCCAGTAAAACCATCATACCTGGTGATGTCAGCCAGAAAAGCACCACAAAGCAGGAGCTAATGAGTCCAAGACTGAAACAGGGAAAATTGCAGCCAATTAGTAGAATAACCAGATAGCTCATTGCTACCTCAGACAAGCATGTCTTGTCAGTCTTAAAAGGCCACTAGGGATATGCAAAACACTTATATTCAAATTAGGAGAAAATAAACAGTTGTAACCAAACCTAAGTATTTGTGTAAACCATACAATAGCTTGGAGTATCTTGGTGACAAAAAATTGGTTCTGGCCTGGAAAGACTGGAGAAGAAACACTCAACCAACAAAGCTGGAAAGCATATGCCAAAATAGCTGGAGCACAAACAGTTTAGAAATAACTTTAAGAATTTCATCATACGCAGTTGTGACAAGCAAGAACCCAGATGCCCAATACTTATGAGACACCTAGCAATTAGAGACCTTTTCCTTTGCTATGTTATTTCTTTGCACAGACTGCAGGTATAATTGTAAACAAAGGCACAGGATTGATTGGTTATGCCACACTGATTTCATGATAAGGTGGGGTAAACCTGAACAAGCTGCTATCCAGCCTGCATTCAGAGCTTCTCCCAGTCTCAGCCAGTCAGCCAGGACATTCATTGCTGCACAGCGTGTCTTCACACTGTAAACACTGGTGCAATGGGTGGGAAGGTGCTGTGATGTCTGTTCACATTGGCATGAAAGAGCAAGCTATTTTTTTCAAGAATGTAATAATTACAGGGACCCTTTTAAATTTAGAGTGTATGTCAGGCAGCCATGTTAGTTCATGCATGAGTACATCATTAAAATCTTTTGCTCCCTGTGCATCATTTTCTGGATAGATCTCCAGAGTGCTTCTACCACAGCAAAGCCTGTAATACAGACCCAGATGGTTTTGCTAGTTAGGAAAATAAACAGCAACTCTTTACTGCAGGTCCTAAATTTTAATAAAATAAAACACCTGCTGCTAGAAATATTTGAAAAGGTGTTTTCATTAATTTCTAGGAGTTAAATGAGATAAATGTGAATAAATGTTTTTTTTTTTTTAAACTGCATAGAGAATTTTGTGGCTAATTTCAAGGCTCAGTCTGGACACCTTATTAATAATGACAACCTAAGTATCAGTATATGTCATCTGGCAAGTTATCCCATCATCTCACTTCTTGACTAGCTACTATCTGCGTAGTAGTAACCTCAGAGAATGAGTGGCTTTTAATTAATCTATTATGAATTTTTAAGGCATTACTAGGTATATGTGCTACAAATTTATCCCAGCAAACTACATACTTACACTTTCTCTATGAATCTAAAATAAATAAATAGATTAATCAAATTCATGTAAAAACCATAGCCATTTAATGCAAAATATTTTAAAAAAACCAAACAGGTAAATGCATCAAGTACTCTATTTGTTAAGAGAATACAATGGAGGAGTAGAATGGCACAGGAAAATGACAGTGAAAAATAGCAGGATGAAAACTTGAAGGAGGAGGAGCCAATATAGGAAAAGCTCATGTAACAAAGGAAGCAGAAGCCTTACATGGGAAAGAATAAAATGCAGTACAAATGAAAACATCATAAAGATTCAGTCCAACAAACTTAATGCTGGAATGAGCTACAGAACAAATATCTGATTCTCGTACATTCTAGGTGTTTCTCATGTTTCTTCTTGTTTCTGCTGATAGTTGCACTCTCAGTAGTGATGAGTAATGAGATCTCAGGCTGTAACCATCTGAGAATTACCAGTTCACTCAATTTTGCCATTCTCAACTTCCTTCCCAATGCTGAAATGTTAGATGAGCAGGCTATACCCTTCCCATCCTGCTCCCCAATATACCTAGAAGCCCTTCTAGTCCCATGCTCTTTTTAGCCCCAAACCGTCAACCTGACATGAAAGTGGAAAAACTCTGCAGACATCTCTGCAGGAAACATTTTGTTCTGAAGATTTCCATCTACTCCCCTCATCAGGTACTAGGGCCTATGCCTAAAGCATTATATTTTTGGATTTTTTTTCTGTGAAGATGCTAACCATCTGTATTTTTTTCTCCTGGTGCCGAATTCTTGAGTTTATCATGAGGACAAATTATTCCATTGTAATTGCTGTGTCAATGGGAAGTTGGATTTTTTTCTTACAACTCTGTGAGTAATTAATAGTAGTGAGTATATCACAAGGGCTATCAATGTCTAGAGATGCTAAACAATTTGACATCATGTGGTCGGCTATAACCAGGACAACATGAGTAATTTTCCATTCTCAGATCCTTAATCACTGTTGACTCAGAAAAGTAAGTTTACTGCCTGTACACTTAGGAGAGATCCTTGTCCTCTCACCTTCCCCTGTCTAAGTGTTGGAGACTGGGTCATCAGTTTTGACATGGACCTTACCTAACAGAATTGTCCCTCCCTGGGAAATTGTTCCTTAAATGGATGAGGAAGCTGCTGTAATCATGAGCTGCTTCAGAAGAGATCCTGCGTGAGGCATGAGAGGAAATACTGCCCTTTAAGGCCCTCTTTGGGGACCTAAATGAGTTTTCCTCCAAAATTTATTGATTTGAATGAGAGAAACATCAAAGGCAATTAAAAAACTTAGAAAGCTTTAATTAAAAATTCTATGCAGGTTCCATTCCTGGGGGAGTGCACACTGGGGTCTGCCAAATTGTGTTATAGAAAAAGTAAAGGTTTAGCTGATCCTATTCCATGGTAAGTGAGTCTTCTGAGATGCTTCCAGGTGAGTTTTCTGTATTGACTTTTTAAGTGTGACAATTTGGAGGGCTCCTCTTCAGAGAGAGAAGTCAGTGCAGATAGGGAAGGAAGGTCTTGTCTCTCTGACAGTTGCTGTGAAGCCAGTGTAATACAGAGGGGAAAAACTCTGGTATATCACCAAGACAATTTATTCCTTCCATCTCGTAACTCAGCCTGGCTTTAGTGCTGTTGTTCCAGCTTCTTTCCCTCTGTTTCCTTCAGCTCAAGTCCTACTTATGTTTTTAGTGGGATGCTTTTTGCACCAATCCTCTTTTCTTCTCCGGTGCTTCCTGGACCTTTTTATCCTCATTTCACCCCTCTTTACCCTGGGAATGCACCTTGGTGAAATTTTCTTCTTCAAGAATTACAGACTGATTTTTTACATGTTTTTTTTTTTTTTCTGCTGAGGTGCTGAGAGCAGAATAGTCTTCCACTACAGTTCAGCCTTGGCAATATTGTTTACTGGGTTCTCTATTTCAAGAAACCTGAATTTGGTCTTATGAGAAAACTTTGATGTGGCTCTGTTTCATCCCAGTTCTGTCTTCTGTGCCTCCTTCCAACAGTTTCTTTGGCATCCAGTCACCCTGATGCAGAGCTGCAGAAGAACTCTTTCTTCATAAAGAATTCTTATTCTCAATAGCACTAAAGATACCTTCTCTTTAGTTCAATAAAGGGACTGGTCATAGCCAATCATTTTGCTATATTTCAGCACAATGCATATTATGATTTATTTTAGAATCTCATTGCTTCAGCACTGTAGGACATCCAGAAATATTTTGAGAACCCAGGAAGTCCCAGACAAATGCTTTCAAAGTGCCTTCATGAAAGACACTATTGACTTACCCACTTTTCCTGACTTTAATTTTTCATTTTTACTCAATTGGGCAGTTATTTTGTGTGTTCATTGGGGAAGGAAATAAATGATGGAGTAAAATAATTTGTTTGTGTTTTTAATTGTGTGCAAAGACTGTATTGCCTAAAGGTTATTATTTTATAAAATTAGCCTAATTTAGCAGCCTTTTTCTTTTGTGGAGCATTGATTCACTATAATTTTCTAATTGGCATTGTCATACCTAAATTCCTGAAAGGGCCACAGGGTGGCAGAGCGATTAAACACTGGCAGCAGTTCTTTGTGTGGACACGGGCAAGAGTGAGGCGTGCCAGTGTAGCTGCCGTGGTGACGATGCCAGTGGAGCTGAGCGATGCCGTGGGTTCGCAGCGTTGCCGATGGCACACTGTCGGTGTGCTGTGCTGCTGCTTGTGCCCCAGGGAGGGCTGCCAGCCGGAGGAGAGGCTCTGCTGGCGTGTTCCTCAGCCATAGGATGTCTCTGTGTGCCCCATAGCCTCACCTAATGAATGACAGGGTAGGATGTGGTGAAGGACAGAGACAATGCTGAAGCCTCATCAGTCTGTGAGGAGTCTGTGCCTCATAAATGCAGCTCTTTGGCATGTGTCAAACTGTTTGCCTCTGTTCCTGCCACCAGACCCACATATCCCCACAGACATGCACACTGCATGCTTGCACCCATCACCTACCCCAAGCCCTGGCTGTGATGTTCCCCCTAGGAAACAAAGAGCCAAGATCCCCTAAGGCAGAGTGTGCTTCATCGTGGGCAGCGTGTAAAGAGAAATAGTCAATGAAAACTTGCACTGAGAAGCAGGAATAGGTAGAAGAGGTCTGGTAGGATACAAAAGTGTCTTAGACTGAATCTCAGCTATTAGGTGTAGTGTCCCAAAGAACAAGAAAACCAACCCATGCCTGAGTGTTCAGTGCTGATCACAACTCAGTGTCAAACCACCAGTTCAAGGCACAGTGCTTTAAGTAAACATGTAAAGTCTTGCAACCAGACATCAGAGTGCATCGACACAGATGCGGCTGGCGGGTAGCTTCAGAAGGTGGCTTTTACCACGGAGCTAGAAGGTGTTGTCTTCACACTTGAGAAGTGGTTTAGAAAGCAGTTCCTTTTCAGCTCTTAGTCACACTTTCCAGCTGACTCACACCTCCCAGTCCATGCATTAGGCTGGATAATACACACATCTAGAGCTATGACTGGGACTAAACATATGGTATAGACATAACTCTAGCTGAACAAGGTCATAATTGCTGTTGATTAAAAATGAAGAATAAAATGATGAGAAAACAAATGAACCAAAAAAGAACTACTGGAAATACATATTAACTTCTTCAAAGATAAACCTGAGGTTTCAGACAGGTTTACAGGTGCTTTTTGACTTGTAAATATTTTTGTGATGCTCAAAGTTAGAGATCATTGCAAAACAAATGAATATATGAAATAAGAGGAATTAGAAAATATTCCAGGTATAATAAAGTAGGGGGACTTGAGTGGACAGAACAAATGGCAACATGCACTGGGTAGTGCAAAATGCTGGTTTAACAGAGCATACTGTCAACTGGAATTATTTGGTTTACTGGTCTAATGCAAATTTCTGATCTTTTACCCTACTGTAGCTGCTTGTTTCTATAAAATTTTTACCTGCTCACAAGAGCAAACACTAAAGGAGGTATGCATCTCTTGGTCATGCCTTAGCTGTCAGTCTGCACAGGAACCTCGCTACCTCTGTCTGGCCTAGTAAGTGTTTGAATATTTAATGCACAATGGAAAAGCTGTGTAAGGACAGACTTAGAAAACCTCTTTCAGATTGTCTTTGCATATCTCAGGATCAAAATGCCTTTTTCTCTGCACTTCAGCTCACTATTGTAACAACTACCAGGTCAGTGACACATGAAATATAAGAATCTAAACAGATATGAGTCTCACTCTAGTGCTGAAAAGTTGGACAGATGGTGAAAAATTCCTTTTGTTATTTCACCATGGAGGCTTTTGGAGGAACTTGGATGAATAATAGAAAAAGAGAAGTTTAAAACATATCCTTTTTCTTCTTTGTTGTTTTTTTTTTTTTCTGAAAACTTACTAACTTTTCCTGTGGTTTATCACAAGACTAAAAATAGCTTGGTGAGATGCATTCTCTCCTTTGAATCACACAAACACTGATTCTTATGACCAGTTCCTAGCAGGCAACTTAAATGGTTCCAACTTAGAGCAGCAGTGAATGTAATCTGTGCACTTCCATGTATGGGAAACACTATTGTACATAGCCTGAAAAGAGGAGGGGAGGTTGGACAATACCTGGTAGTTCCTATGGTTCCCTTTCCCAGGCCTCTAGTGCTAAGGAAGTCAACCACTCACAAGCTCACAAAGACAAGTGAGCTCTCTTTGCAAATAAGCATGGGAATATAGGAAAAAACCTTCACACTAATTGTCCATGAGTGTTGCAAGAGCTATTTAAACAAAAGGTCAACTTAAAAGCCAAAAATCATTTTGTATTTGTCTTCCTCAGCAAAGAGAGTGACCAAGTATTTTTAAATTTGATGTTTACATAATGCTGTCTCTTATGCAGAAGACGTTAGGAAAAAACCCTCCACAACCATCCAACAGCTTACCTGCTAATGCCTTTTGTTCCTGAAGTGCTTCACCATCTTTTGCATCTGTGTCATTTTCCTGTTTAAGAAGCTCTAGTCATCCCAGCAAGGGAAAGCCAAAGAACTTTACATGAGACTCAAAAACAAGGAGGAGCAATGAGAAGTATAGACATGAATACTTGTAATTCTTTCATGAGGATGTCTTGTGTTAGAATAAGCTTGCAGAAAATTGATTAGTGAAACTAAAGAATTAATTTATCAAATACCAGATTAATTCATTGAGTCAAAATGTAGGCCACAGATAAAATAGCCTATAAAGCAGTGAAAGCAATATTTTTACTTTATTATATAAACATCTAGTGTTTCACCACTTGAGCATTTACTAAATGAGATAAGAAAGTTTACACAACTTACTAACATGTTTTCTACACACAGTACTCTAATACAATGTGCCCATTCATGCATGAGGTTCCACAGTGTTGTGACCTTGGCAGTTCAAGTGTGCAGCCTTATACCTTACTGCATGCCAGAGAGCCTCTAGTGTCATCCAAAGTCACTGGAAGACACTTGAGCTTCCCTCACACCTGTGATACCAACTCTCCAGCAGACGTATAAGGCTTTTGTTACTCTCTTGATGTTGTGGAGGACGTGTTTTGAAGTGTCCCAGGGCTCCAGCTCAAAGATCTATCATGCTTTTGGCTGAGGAATGCCTTACTGTTGGCTAGCTACCTTCATCTCACTTAACTTCAGCCATGCTAAGGTAAAACTCAAGTATTCATATCTAAAATAGGCACCAAGTTCTAAAATTGATCCTATATCTGAAAAAAGAAATCAATCTACTTCCTGAAGGTTATCTCAGAAGGATGCCTCTCTCTGTCTTGCTCAGGGTTTCAGACTCTGCACATGCTGTCCTACCACTTAGAGGAGCGTCTTAGCCTTCATGACCAGGCTCCCTAAGGAGGAAGGGTCAACACAGCCTTATTTTTTGCTAGACCTTATGTTCTACAGCAGTCTGTAGATTAAAAACAAGTTGCAAATATCCAATCAGGTTATTTTGTGTAGCTTTTTACTGGCTGAAACGAGACCCTTCAGGGTTATGTCAATTAACCTTTTTGGGTGACAGCAGGCTTAGAGTGACTGATAGCCAATGTCCTCCTCTCAGGATAACTGTAACTGTAAGAAATTTCAGTGTGAACATGTGGAACAAATTACAAATGGGATATCAGTGTGCAAAGGCCAACACGAAATTCTATAATCATTAAATAATCCAGTACAGGAATTTGCACTGGCCTGCATTTTGCAAGTTGCAAAACTGTCCAGGGAAAGATATGGATTTCAGGCTGCAGTTCCATAAGCACCCTGTCACGATACCTTGTCACTGCATATAGACAGCTTCTTCTCCCTCTTCCACCTTTTTTATTCCTGTTTCAAGCTGCCAAGGCCTTGCCTCTACCTTGGTGTTGGCTCTGGCACTCATTGCACCCTGCAACCATCTGCACAGCTCTGCTGAGAAAAAGTTCTCCACTTTCTGGTACTCTTCTGAAGCCTGTTTAGTGAATTGAATTTCAACAAGCAGAGGTCCTCAAAGTGGGAAAAACAACATAAGACACATTGCAGATTGTGCTGCCAGAGCCTGGAAGAACAGTGTATCTCCTGCTAGCAACAGTGAACGGATGAAATCAGCTAAACCCAGGTGACAGAACCAAGGAATGGTCTGCAATGTACATTCCCTTGAAACTGTCTTTCCTTCAGTCATGTGATAAAGTGCTTGATAAAAATTACTGTGTACATTCTTTGTCCTAAAGATAAGGTCAGATGAGATGGTTGTTTCAATTCCCTTTTTGTTCCCAGTTCTGTGAATCTGCACTTTGTATGTTTGCAGTATGAGGGGAATTAGAGTATGTTTGCAAATATTCAGATTAAATATGTGTCTTCCAAATTTACAGAAAGTAATCTCAAGCTGTGGTGCTTACAGTGCTAAAGTTTCTCTGTCCCTGGCCCAAATGAAACAAAAGCATTTCTCCTTTTGCCATTCATAGACCTCTAGTGCTCTTTGAGACCTACAAAGGTGCAGTAAACTCTACTGGATTGAACCAAAGGTCCATCTAGTCCTGTGTTCATCTCAGTGGCTATAAACAGATGCTTGGGGAGCAGCAGGGAGAGCACATATGAAATGTCACACAAGTGCTTGCCTTTTGAGACAATTATTTTTAGAACAGAGAATTTCCTGAGCTGGATGTGGCTGCTGTCTGCTTAGTAACGCAATGTAGATTTATTTTCCAAGTATTTTTCTCTTTGGTTCCAAGTCCATTCTTTTACATCCAGAGCCACCTTTGGTAATAAATGCCAGAAGTCTACCATGGGCCATGCAAACAATACCTTCTTCCCATTGTCTGCACTCTGGTTACTGCTAGGTTACCTTGATTCCTTCTTAGTTCTTCCTGTGGTTCTATCATTTTGGTTCTGAATCGATGACAGTATTGCAAGTACTTTAGCAGACACAATTTCCATGCACACAGAGTATGTGCAGGCAGAAATAAAGGCAATGAGTAGGCAATCAAGGTATTGCATGTGTTTGCAAATGAAAACCATGGTTGGACCACTGCAGAAGATGCCTCCTCCTGGACAATTTTAAAGAAAAAGCCGATTTTTTTCCCCATCAAAAATGTTGACAAACAGCGTTCACGACCTTGCAGTTTATTTCCCGTTGCCAAGACAAAATGTTCTTCTGCCCTCAAGAATTCTGCATCCTCTGTCGCCTGGAGACAAAGAGTTGACGTGAGCAGGGGACCAGGGTCTGAAAATAACCCTTGGGTGGCAGATAAGCAGAAATGTGAACACCAGGAGGGCAGTAGCAGTTTTTGAGAGTGAAACCCCAGGTCACTATCTTCCTTTTTACTACCCGCCCCGCGCTGCATCTCCAAGGATCACTGCCAAGGCTCAGCCCGCGCTACCTGAGCGGGCAGCAGTCGCACGTCCGCCCGCGCAGTCGGATCGCTTTCTTCCGAGCGCACGGCTGCTCCGAGCAGCTCGTCCTCCCGGCAGCCCGGCGTTGAAGGGAGGACTCGGGACTTTGCACCCGCGGGAAGGGAGCCACGGGCGGGGAGCGCTGCGCTCCTCCGTGCGCGGCCGCGTTCTGCCTCCCCGGCCGGGGCTGGCGGGGAGGGGAGCGGCAGCAGCCGCTTGGCTCGCAGCCCCCGGCGGGGAGCCGGCCCCTTCCCGCGGGGGCAGCGCCGACCCTGCCGTGTGACAGCCGGGGGGGGCCGCTGCTGCCTCGGCGAGCCCGGCTGCGGCGGCGGCGGCTGCAGCCATGTGTTTCTCCGCCTGCCAGTGACACAATAACACGGGAAGCGGCGGGAGGGATCCGAGCCTGCCGAGGGGAAAAGTGACCTGAGGCGCTCAGGTGAGCTGGAGCTGCAGGAGGTNCCCGGTCCCCCCTCACCCGGCGGTGCTGTGCCCGCAGGCCGGCAGCGATGGAGGAGGGCATGAGCAGCATGCAGCAGAAAGCGGCGGAGCTGGAGCACATGGCCGAGGTCCTGCTCACCGGCGAGCAGCTCCGGTAAGCGGTGCCTTCCTCCCGCTTTGCCGGGGACGCGTACCCGGGGTCAGCAGCAGCCCCGCTGACGGCGGGATAGGGAGGTTTGGGGGGCGGAGGGCGGGGGTCTGTCCCTGCGGACTTTCTTTGCACCGGAGCACCTGCCCTGCTTCCACTGCGGCCCCGGGCTCCGGCCCCGCTTTCAGCAGCGAGGAGGACGAGGGGGCCGCAGCCGGCGCTGCGAGCCCAGGAAGGTGAAGCACCGCACGGGGGGCTTCTGCCGCGGGCAACTCTGTTCCCCTGCGTGGAACAGGAGGCGGCTGGGGAGAGGCTGCTGCGTCACTAAAGGCATCAAACGCTGCAGGAGAGTGGCGTCTTTAAAGATTAAAAACGCCAAAGATAAGCGATAAAGTGTCTCAACACCCCACGGAGAGCCGAGGCGAGCGCAGGGTAGCGCTGCCGCACAGCCCGGCCGGCACTGGCAGCGGCGCCGGGCACTGACCCCGCAGAGCTGAGCCTCACTCCAAGGGATTGTTTTTATTTTGCATCAGCTGGTCCCAGCAGATGGAAGGGGATCCCTACTGTCAATGCCAGCAGCAATTAACAGTGCTGTGTGACTGGAGTTGTGAGCAGCGCAGGAGCCTTGAACAAAAATGCCTGACTCAGTTAATTTTTAATTTCTGTGATGAATGCTGGCTATGTGTGCTGGCTGTACCTATGCAGTACAGAGGAGCAAAAGTAATTTTAATAATTTCAGTTTCGTGATGGACCATCTTGGGATTCAGGAAGAGAAATCCCATTATAATGTGTTGTATAAATAACTAGAAGGAGATGGTAAAAATATTTTCCCAGTAGTTTTTGCTTGAATTTTTTAAAACTTTTTGCTCAGATGCTAGATAAACGCTTCAAAGTCATAGAAATGTTCTCTGCTTTGGGAGATGCCATCACTGCTGCTAGTATAGACACTGTTACTGTTTTCATCCATGAAGTAAGGAAAACTGTCACTTTGTGATGCACACCAGTGATACTCCTGTTTGGCAAGTAAATGTTATTTTGATGATCTGGCTCCAGTACACACCAGTGCCTGCTCTAAGCTTGAGATTCTGCTTCAAAGTAGCCTCAAGTGAAGCTTAAGGTGACAGAGTACACTGGCACAGGTCCTGAATGGTGGATTTGGTGCAGAATTGTTCATCCAAGTGCCAGATAAGAATCCTGCTGTTCCTAATTTATGTTACCAGAAGTGGAAGATTTAAGGCTAATACAAAATGAGGATCACATTAATCTTTCTGTATACCTCGTAGTTAAATGTAAAAGCAAAAGCTTTGCAATCTTTCCCTAAGGAGAAACTGAGGAAACATCGTATCAGGCTCCTAGAACCAGCTCATCAGTGTTGCAATCAAGAATGATACTTGTAGTTTTATTTATTAAGGTATCAAAACATGGTGGTCTTTCTGGGCAAGGTGATCTGTAGATACAACATAATTATTGCCCATCCTGTGAAGTTACCTATGGACATATTCCTTCAGGAATCTCTAAGAAATGGCTTAGGTCTGCTTGGACTGTGAGTTCCTGAACAAGTCAGTGTGCATAAAGTCTGACTACTGCTGAACAGGGAGATTCACTCTCCTTCTGGCCTTTGTCCTATTCCCCACTTGTGTAGTCCCACCTCCTCTTTGTTCCTGCTCATGTAACTTCTTTGACTTCTTGAAAGCAGATCCAATGTAGTGATTTGGTGGGTAGGTTAATTTTCTGATCTGCTGGCTTCCAGAAGCCACAGAAGATAGGTGTTGGGAATGTGGAAGCCAGGAGGAAGGAGTGGAGCTGGTGGAGAAGACAGAAGATTTCCATTTGGATAGCAGTGAGCTGTTGGGTCAGCTGGAACTGTATGGTAAAACTGCACCCAAAATCGTCTGCTTCCCCCAACTTTTTCTTAACTCCATTCTGTTTTTCTGTTGGAATACTCTGTGTAAAGGATTTGTATTCTTCAGTTTTCCAGGCAGTAAAAGCCACAATATAAGTGATAGAAAACTGGCTGTCAGAAAAATTTTAGCCAACCCTGCATTTAAAGTTTCCCTTTTCCTGTCCAAGATAAGCATATAATTGTTAATGCTAAATGAAAATGTGGAGTGTTTTCAGGATCAAAGACAGGCTCTATCAGCAGCCTTTGGGGCAGGCAAACAGATGATAGAAAACCAGCACACACATGCACTCAAGGAAACATACTGTACTCTATTCTTAGTGATGCTTACAACTGCAAGATAAGCCCTCAGTGGGAATGATGCAGCCAGACAGGTGATTATGTGTGTATTTGGGTGAAAGTGCATGCAAGATGAGCCCATAACTTAGGAGTAAAAGTGTAAAATGAAACTGTGAGCATGGTGTTACTTATCCAAACCCAACCAAATGTAGGTATTTAAAGCACTCTTGTACTAGACCAAACAGCACGTGTGTCTAAACTCACATACTTACCAGAGCTGCTTGCTTTAAATTCCTTGCAAAGTTCATAGTGCCTGTCTTGCTCTGGCCTCATGAGTTGCCTTTTAGCTCTCATTCCCATGGGCTGTTTCTCAGCTGTCCTTCTCTGGCAGGGATCTGACACAGTGAAGGTTAAAGCTGTCTGAGCAGCTCCTTGGCAAGCCTGGCTTTGCACATTGGCAGTGCCTGTGGTGGGAATGGAAGCCCTGTGCCCCCTTCCAATCCCTAGGCAAGTGCACAGTGGCTAGGGGAGGGAAAGGAGTTGGACAATGACTTTTTCTTTCTCCTTGCTCCTATCTCTCGGCTGCTTGTGATGTGTGTTTTGCCTTTGCAGGGTCAGGAGGCTCTTGCCCTGATGTGTGTAATGTCAGCTGGCACCCAGGAAGCTGGCTGCTGGCACAGGCTGTGATGTAAATCCTGGCCCATGGGTGGGGTGATTTATGGAAAAAGAAACAAGATCTTGAGCTATGTGTCAGATAACATGGTGAATTTTTACATCCAGTAATGTCCTTTGCCTCTATATCCAGTAACTGTCTGAACAAAAATCTAACTATTACTTTTGATTAATAGAAACATTTATTAAAGTGAGGACTTCGGAAATTTGGCTTTTGGCAAGCCTTTAAATTATTAAGCTGACAGCTGTGAAGGAAAGTTGAAGATTTCAGCAGTGTGACATGCCAGAACAGACCCTTTGGCAGCTTCTGCTGCCATGCAGGAGATCAGCAAGAGCAAGGCGAGAGCTGGGATGGGCACAATCTGGCTGTGAGCTTTGGCACTGATGGTCCTGCAGGGACAAACTGTGGAGGCTCTGGCTGCCTGACAGCTCCAACCACCCAAAATCTCAGCTTTTCCCTCTGTTGTGCTGCAGATTCAGAGACCCTAAAGCTGTTCAGTGGTGAGCTCTCTCTTCTGAGGAGGTTGCAACAGCTCTGCCCTTAAAAGGCTCCATAAGTTACAAATGATGGATATGGAACTGTCTCCTTAAGAAACTGGGAGCTGTGCTTGAGAGGATCAAGGGGCCTTTAGATTCCTCAGGACTGGAAGAGCCCTTTGAAAGCCTCCTCCCTGTTATGTCCCTGCCAGCAAATCCATGCCTGGTACAGCCCTGGGGAAGTGAATGTCCCTGAGCTTCCTTGGCCTTGCTGGGAGTGCTCGAAAGAAGGTGTCACATCCTTAGTGCTTTGGATAGTCATTGATGGCAGCTTAATAATGGCACTGCAGGGGTTGATAAGAATTTTATCAGAAGCAGAGCAATTCCAAGCTCATTTCCCTCACGGTTGAAGGCAACAGGTTGTTCCCATTTTAGCACTGTTTGGCAGAAGGATTAAAGTATTACATCTGGGTTTGAGCACTGACAGGGATAGAGCTGATCTTGCCCTCTGGCAACCAAAAGAAGTTTCAATGGGCATGTTTTGATATAGATGTTAGTTCCTATCTTACAAGTTAGGGGTGTCTGAAATCTTATCTGCTAATTGTTTCTTGATGACAGATTGTCACTAAAATCTTTTATATCTCCCAAGAGACCCTCATTTCTTGCAGAAAATGTGCCTAGTAATTCAAGGATACTCAGGCTTCAGTTGACCAAGCAGCAATATTTAAACACCTATTATTGCCACTGTATATGTGGTGCTGTTCTCTGTAGCAGGTGTAACTTGAATGACATTAATGTCTCTGCAGACTTTTGGATCCATCTTTATCGTCAGCTTTCACAAGAAGCTACATCTTTCCCTATTCACACTTCTGTTAACTATTTGAGTAAATAATTATGAGACTTCTCCAGATGTGGCAATGATTTTGATAGAATAGTTCTTATAATGAGCATTGTTTTTCTTTCTACTTAGGGAAATATGAAACATGTTTCTTAGAGATTTTTCTTTCTTTAGGAAGAGACAAAAGATTCAACAAAAATTTTTACCTTTTTGTCAGAGTTGGTGTATGAGATTTGTTTTACAAAGGTAAAGGTTTTACATGGTAAGCAGCTACACATTTTGAAGCTATAAGACAAAACCAGTTTTCACTGGTCTTCCAAAGGTTTCACTTCAGGAACCTTATCACTTTCAGAAGCCATATTAGAGTGCATAACTTTCAGAGTCATTAATTTGTGAATAATTAGGTCCATAACTTTATTTCTTATTCTGAGCAGTAAACAGTCAACATTTTTTCATGGTGATAGGATTGAAAAGTTCATTGGCACTCTAAGGTGCACAAAGCCCGTGGCACATAACAGTGACAGTTTCTAGAGCAATGACATCAAAAGACCCTTAGTGTTGATGTATTGCTATGATGCAGGATTATATAAACCGTACAGTTATGGAATTTATTAAATGCTATCACTGTGTTTGAAAGTGTGTTAAGGACTCTGGTGTAAGCTTTGACTCTAAAAGGATTTGAGATATACAATTGTCTAGAGGTCAAGTCAGATCCTCAGATGTTAAACATGTATGCCATTTGAAGAACTGACAGAATTTGTTAAGATGAGATTTTGTAATCTGCCTAAGACAATCAAATTTTGTACTTCCTCCTCATCCCTCAGGGGATGATTGTTTTTCTACCCCCTGCACATTTTTCTTGCAACTTCCTTAGTTCTTCACCAGTGGTTGCATTTCCCTTAGCTAAGAGCTACTGATTGGGTTCAAGACTAACCCTGACAAAAGCAGTTTTCAGTTGTCTCACTTGAGAAGACCCTTGTATGCTGACTTCTTCAGGGTGAGTAGAACACAGAGATTATATCATAAGATTTCTGTGGAACAGAATCCTCCAGAAATCTCTGTCCAGAAATCTCTGTCCAAATAATTTCACTTTCACCATGTTGTTTTCCAAAATCAAGCAAAAAATTTATCAGTTTTCTCTGTGAGGTTTAACCAGAGTGATACACAGAAAGAAAAGAAGTCAAAGTGAAGGTGGGTAAAGCTGCAAAATTAAGTGCTCTGAAATCAAGGTTTCCCACTAGCTCTACCCTCTCACAATTTCAATTGCATTTTTTTGTTACTGCAAATGATTTAAATAACAAAAAAGTGTTTCTCAAATTTGTATGTTCATTTTTTCTAGGGTCTGTGATACTTGATGCACCCTTTCATGTGTTTCAGTCTTGCCTATTGGTGCTTATTCTAATGTCAAGTCCCATCTGTGTATATATACATATACATACATATATATATATGAGATTCCTGGGCCAGGAATTTCAGTTTCTCATGTCCTTCAGTAAAATTGGTACTATTCAACATTTCTAGACATGAAGAGGTAAGGCTTTGTTTCCTTAGTTCTTTCCTTTTAGCTATGCCTTTTAATAATTCAGTTGTTGCCATCAGCAGCTTTCCTCAAGTGCAGCTCGGAGATCAAGTAGTTAACAACGTGTGTGCAAATAGTGATTGTTCTTTCACTATGTACATAAGAAGGCAAATGTTGTATGAGTTGTTTGTGCCATATATTTTATGTATTCCATTCCAGATGGAGTCAATCATTAACTTTTGTTTCAGGCTAGCAGAGATCAGCAGGCGAGTTGATGTGTATAGCATGTGCAATCATATTTTTTATTTATTTTATGTTAGAGGAGCTGCCAATGAAAAAGTGAAGGAAACTTGTTTTGATGCTGATGGTCATGCAGGGAGGGCAGAATTAATGTGCCAAAATCAGTCTAGGTTTGCATTTACTACATGATCCCTGCTTCTGTGGGAGCAGTGGCCATAGGCTGGCACCATGACAGAGAAGTCCTCCTATCACTTGTCATTATTATTTACTCTTTGTGTAGTGATAGTGCCTAGGAATTTGAGTTATTTATCAGGTCCCAACAGGGGTAGCTGCTGCATGCTCTGAAGAGAAATAAAGCTCTTACAACACAAATCTTGGCTGCAGTTGGTAGCAGTGTCTTGTAGCAGTGGTGGGTTCTGAATGGTGAGGGATGGTCTATGTGAAGCCACCAAAGTGGGACTGTCAGCACTGGGATTTCTGGTTTGGGAGGTCAGACCCCAAGCCCAAGAGTGGCATCCTGAAAGCACAGAGAGAAATATCCCCCAGTTGTGGAGATGCAGAGAAGCTACTGTGTACCGAAATGGGTTGGGAGCTCTGGGTACCCTGTTCTGGAAAGGATCTGCTCTTTTCACCCCCCAGAGTTACATCAGTAAAGTAAGAGACTTGACTGGAGCCAGGAGGGAGATCAGCCAGCTTTTACTATTGTATAGATAGACAAGGACGAGGGAAGAATCAGTGTGTCTCATTTTCATTAAGGTACTTCTTGTATCTGTAGACTCCAGTATTTTTTTGAAGTGTAAAACTCACAGAATTCCAGTGCTTTCTGTGATGTAGAATGTAAGAAAGGGATATTGTCACAGCAACAAATGCCAGCCTCTCTGCAGTCCAGCTAAACTCCTGAAACAGACTTCTTTATATGCATCACTAAATGTCCTGGCACTGAGTCCCAGCTTGGTGGTAGCTCTGGGCTTGGGGGTCTGCTCTCAGAAACAGGCATTTCCTTCTGAGGCTCAGGACCCTTCTAACTTTCTTGTTACTTCTTCTGCTTTTTATTTTCATAACCCTGGTATTGTTTTTCTGTTAACTCTCTTGGCTTCTACCATCCTGGCAGAGCAGATTTGTGTGGGTCCCTTTGCTAACTCAAAGGTACTTTTTTTTCCTGTGTTCAAGGCCAGTCACGTCCTTAAAATAAACTTAAGTGGGAAGAGGTTAAACTGATGAAGAACTGGCAAAGGGGATGAAAGGCTGGGGAAAAAGCAAGAGCTAATCAGCTTTGGTTTGTGTATCTGGTCTTTGAAGAAGAACTGTATTGAGGCTCTAAAGGTTAATAAAGACAGAAAGTGTAAAGCTTGAAGTCTCAGCAGAACCACTGGCATTTGTTGAGGGAAGGATGTGTTTCATGTGTTAATCATGGGTTGTTGGTTTTGTTCTTAAGCAAGATCAGGACATGTAAAGCATATATTTTAAACAATTTTAATGTATAAACCACTGCAGTTAAATAGGTGTTTTTGCCTTCTGGTTCCCTCCTCTGTGCTTCCCCTCCTTTGGACTAGCTTAAGCATGTCTGGACCATCACCGTATGGTGACCTGCGCTGGGGAAGTGATCAGCAGGACTTTTGGGAGGCTGGTATTTCAGTTGGGTCAGTTTTTTAAACCAATTTACCACATGACCACAAAAAAGCTTTCTCTGAAGAAGTACAGGGGGAGAAATGGGTGCTGGCTTCCCCCATATCCCTGAAGTAAGTACAGTTTGAGGCTGTGGTTTACTGATAGAGCAGATCTCACTGCAGGCTGCTCCTGCCCTGCTCTTATCACTTCCCTTGCACTTCGCACTGGTGTTTGTCTGGGATTAGAAGTTCAGGGAACTGAAGCAGCTGAAGCCAAATAAGAAAAATTTAACTTTCTAAACAGGTTCAGCATGAAGTCAGACCAGTGCCAACACTGGGGTGAAGGAGCCAGCAGAAACACATGGTCAAGTACAGGGAGAGGGAATGGTGGCAGCAGCCACTGCTGGGTTTGCTTGACCACCCCCTCAGGTCTTTATTGGCTGGATTCCTATTTAAAACTTTCAGACACCAGTAGAAGACAGATTGTAAAAGTGTTTTTGAGTTTAAAATGCCCAATGCACATACTGTTACTGGACAGGAACAGAGACTAAGCTTGACAATGCTTTTTTTCTTTCGAGGTTTTTACCTTTACTTCTGCACCCTTGTCACAATATTGTGCATAAATGGACAGTCAGATACTGACATTTTATGTGTTTTGAAATTTGTGCTGTGCAATTTGCGTGACCACCTTATCACCAGTGTGACAGCACTACTTCAAAAGGCAGCACCGACCTTAATTATCAGCCTTGTACAGCTTCCATAGTCTGCATCTTAGCAGTGCCTCAAAACAGTAAATGCATTCAGATCTCAAAGGTGCAGTTGCAAATAATTAAAATATGTTCCTGATTGCACTTGCTAATTCAGAGCGACTATAGAAGCATGTTTTCACATCACAAGGCTGTAATTCTCCATTTCCTTGCAATTGTGTGGTTGAGTACATGGGCTACCACAGCTGTGTCATAGGGATGTGCAGGCAGATGAGAGTTTTCTGGTTTCTGTGAGGAACCAGGTGTAGGTCATACTGTGGGTTTTACAGGACTCTTGGTCCAATGTGTCTGGCTACTGCTGCAAAGAAGAGCATCCCAGTTCCCTTGGACTGGGGCTTCAGTTACATGGCTGGTGCACTGCACTGGTGCATGTCTGAGCCCGTGGTGAACAGTCTGGGGGGCTCAGCCAGGTTATCATCGTGTCAAACTAGCAGCAGTGACAGTGTAAGGGATAAGGTCAGCTGGCCTGAGGTCAGGGGATGGGGACCCCACAGTGAGATTGGATTCTCAGGGAATCAATTCTTGATGTTAAAAGTACAGCTCTACCAGTCCAGGAGCCCCTTCTCACCCCTTTCATCCATTCTTGCCCTGCTCAACATTTGTTCACATGTCAGGTGTTTGGTAGAGATCACAGCAATGCTAGACAAGATTTGGGTGACTCCATCCAAACAGGTCTGTGGCTATTTGGGTGAGGGTGCCTGCTCTATTAATGCAGCAAGCACAGAGATGCTCACCTGAAGGTAAAAAATCAAATGACAAACTATTACTAAGTGACTGATCAGAGCAAAAGCCAATGCACCTAAGAGATGGTGTTAGCAAAGGTGAGGGCTTGAAAGTCAAGTATGGTAATACTGTGTTTGGTGTGACAGAAGAGGAGAAGGCCATGGAAGGAACTGGGTATATGGACACCATTGCTCTTCTCAAGAGCTGTGGCAACTACATTTCCAAGCTGTAATGATAGATAAGATTCAGACAAGATGATGTTTGTTGAGGACAGTGTGTAGAAGAAGACTTGAGGTGGAAAATAATAGGGAAGGAGAACTTGAAACAGAACTTAAACTTTCTGGGGGAGTGGTATAACTGTCCTGCAAGGGGCATTGCACAAGGAATCTGCAGTGACCGAAGTTGTTCTGCTGATGCAGCACTATCACATTTATCCTTTATGAATCTTATATGCTGTACCTGATTTGGGAAGATTCTCCCACCGTAACACACAGGCTATCTAGCACACAAGCCTTTGACTTCATACTTATGGGTTTGCTTCCTTGCTTCTCACACTAAGTGCTGTTGCCAAAATGGGTGTTTTTTCTGTAGTGTTTCTGTTAGTGTTCAGCTGAACTGCTGGACAACCCACTGGCTCCGTGTCTGCACCACTTTCCTGCATATTAGGCCAAATGAGTTTATTGGCAGTTAAAAGGAAGTGTTTGTATGTCATATCTGTTGCTCTTCACGTTGTGACTTATGTCTTCAAGGCACTGTGGCTGCTTAAAGCAGGCCTGCGAGTCCCTATGTGTTTTCACAAGCCAGTCTTGGCTCTGATTTAAGAGGCAAAGCAAATGCAAGGCATAATTACAATATGGTTAGTAAAACCAATGATTTTTAATTTAATTCCAGCGAGTATTGCAAAATATTCACAAGAAGCTGAATTTTTGAGGGCTTATTGGAGGCATCAGTCCAACATTTCTGCTCATCCTCTTTGGAAGGAAAATCTGACACCACACAGCTGACGCATCACTCAAAGTTAGGATTGCAAATAATGGAAATTAATTCTGAAAAGATATTAGCTAAACATTATTTATAGCACTGATTGTCAGCAGTGGAACAATTTCCTTTCATTTCTTTTCTGAAAAGATCCTTGTCTTGATAATCATACATCCTTTTCTGCAGTAGCATATAATTGTATAGCTTTGAAATTGGGGTGGTATAATAGAAAGCTGTGAATTGTTTCCTGATGCTCAGGATGTAATTAACTTACACTTTCTTCTAGCTGAAATTAATTTATTTTTACTAAGATGTAGAAAAAGTAACTCTTAGCTTAAACTGCTATTTTGCTGCTTGTTCTGTGCAAACAGAGGGAGATTGTCATGGGAAGAAGCTCAAAGTAGCATTATGTACAAATCCCAGAAGAAATTGTACAAATACCATTTTGAGAGTGTCTAGAAGCTTAAAGGCTTGTCTTGGACAATTATTTTCAAAAATCATAGCATCTTGGACAAACTCAGACCTTTCAAGTCTTTTGGGAAATGGTAGAAATAGATGAGGTTAAATGAGGTTAATAAGTAGATCTCTGTGACAAGAAAAATGGGTGCATAATAGGAGCCGTTGATATCATATTACTACATGTCTAATTAGACAGGGGATGAAAATGGGTTCTTAAAAACACACTGAACAGAAGAAATAAAGCAAGGTTTATCAAAAGCTTTATTTTATTTTAATAAGCTTTATTTATTTATCTTTAATTTATGCAAAATGACACAACTTTCTAAAATAGACTGCAAAAAATTGTCTTCCTACAAGACCCAAGCCCCAAGGAGGGCTGGCTCTCAGGCTGGGGTTGGGCTGGAGCATGCGATGTTGCTAGGAGGGGCTGAGGGCTGGGTCTGCTCAGCCTAGAGAATAACAGGCCTGGGGGATTCTTACTTCTGCAACTTGTCTTGCAGTCTTGCAACTACTAAAATGAGAAGATGTAGGGAAAGGGGCAGAGAGTTTTCCAAGGTGCACAGGGATGGTACAAGAGGCACTAGTCATAATTTGCAAAGGACTTTCTAATTAGGTATTTGTAAAGAATTATTCTCTGGGAGGATATGTAAAAAATTGGAAAAGGGGTCCGGAGAAGCTCTGAAATATTCACATCTTACATGGACATGACCCTGAGCAACTTGTACTAACTGTTTATACTTTCAGTATAGGTTGGACCAGATGACCTCCAGTAATCCCTTACAAGTGATTATTATATAAAAGCATAGTGTGTTGTCTTCTTTAAGCTGTGGTGGCTTATATTATCAGCTTTTTGTTATTGGCTGGTAACCAGAGATGATTATCCGCTCAGTGACACTGATGGGAGGGCTTACAGGAATGCTTCCTAACCTACTTCAGTGCAAAATCAGCTAGATTAGTTTGCACCACTGCTCTCACTTTGTCCAGCTTTCTAAGCAAATATAAGGATGAGAAATATATCCATTTCCAAATGAATCCCAAGACCTTTTGAAATCTCTCTGTTTCAACTGAGATTTTTAGGAAGATATGAAAGGTGACAAGCTGACTCCCTTGACCTCAATGTTTTAAGTTAGACTAGGATTTTACCTCAGATCATGTTGGATTCATCAAATGCCAGCATCACAATTCTTCCCACCACCAAGATTTCTTTCCAAGATGTTTGTGATCTGTAGATTCATGTCCAAAAACTTGGGGTACAGAAACCTATGTGTACATATTTGGGACATGCTGGTTTTATAGCAATTCTTGAAGAATGAGAATAGGGAAAAGATTGGAGGCATAATGTACACTGACAGTAGTAAGTGCTGTAAGGCCAGTAGGTCATGGTGCCAGAAATCCTGCTGGCTGTGCTGTGTTAGCATTACAAGAGGAACAGTAATCTCAGGGCCAACCACCTGCTCTTCTTTCTCTCTGCCTGCATGAGACTCTCAGATCCCATCACACTGTGCACAGAGACCAGTTTGGGAGTTCATTTGTGAGCACAGCGTGTGCACAGGTTCCTGTGTGTAGTCCTGCAGCTCCAACCTTGCTTGTGGAAAGAGGATTTTCATTCACATACTGAGTGAAGAAGGTATTTGAACTATTAAAATTTTCTTCCCTTGGAGGGGCACATCTCATCCTGTAGTCCATCCTGCCATCAAAGACATGATTATATCAACCATGTGCCCAACCATTATCCCACCTATTCAAAAATAATAATATTTCTTCCAACACACACAGAACCATGGGATTTTTGCTTTGTCTATATGCCATGGTACTTTATCACAATGTTGCAAGGCCTAGATCCTTTAAATATATTTCCTAATGGGGGAAAATCCAATCACTTTAGTTTTCTATAAAATGATGGTTTTTGCAAGTGCTATACTTTGGGCCTTCTGTAATGAATCAAACACCAGTGGTTGAAAGATAATTGCTTGCATTCACTTTGTTGGGCTACAGAGGGGCTAAAGCTGCTCCATACGAATATATTAAGAACTTAATATTATTTTTTTGGTTGAATCTGTAAATCAACACCAGCTGAAACAGTGTTTCCTACATAATTTCACACAACATGTTTGTACTCTGTGTTGCTCTCTTTTCTAATGAAATGGAACATCTGATTTTACATGGGGCCAATAACAACAGTACTCTTGGGAAAGACATTATAGAGCCATAGGAGGAAGAAAGAAAGGATTGCATAAACTGTTCAGGAGAAGCACAATAAACATGGAAAGAAGAATTTATTTAAACATATAGTGGCTAAGGAAGAGTTCCAGTGGACTGGAAATGGTGAAATTTTGTTTGCAGGCTGAAAATTACACAGCACATCTTTTTGTGTTATATATCAGTATTCCCTCTCAGAAAATGGAAAGCCTGTAGGAAGGGGCACAGAAAGGTATTGGCCACTTGATCAGTGGTTTCACGTCTTCAGTGGCCACAAACCTTTTGCAGTTTCAGCAGTTCATATATGGACTGGAATGTTGTGTATCTTTACCTGCATTCTGGACAAAGGGATCAAGGGCACCCTCAGCAGCTTTGTGGATGATACCAAGTTGGGTGGGACTGTTGATCTGCTGGAGGGTAGGAGGGCTTTACAGAGGTATTTGGACAGGATGGATCAGTGGCCTGAGGGCTAATTTTATGAGATTCAACAAGGCCAAGTGCTAGGTCCTGCATTCTGTACACCACCCCATACAACTCTTCAGGCTTGGAGTTGAGTGACTGGAAAGGTGCCCATTGGAAAAGGAGCTGGTCAGCATTGACTGAACATGAGCCAGGGTGTGTCCAGGTGACCAGTGGTATCCTAGCCTGTATGAGAAACAGTGTCACCAGCAGGACCAGGGTAGGGATTGTCCCCCTGTCCTTGGCACTGGTGAGGCCACACCTCAAATCCTGGATTCAGGTTTGGGTGCCTCAGTACGAGAAGGACATTGAGGGGCTGGAGTGAGTCCAGGGAAGGCAATGGAGCTGGGGAAGGGCCTGGAGCACAAGTCTGATGAGGAGCAGCTGAGGGAGCGGGGGGTGTTTAGCCTGGGGAAAAGGAGGCTCAGGGGAGACCTTATCACTCTCTACAGCTCCCTGAAAGGAGGCTGTCCCCAGGCTGGGGTTGGTCTCTTCTCCCAGATAACAAGCAATAGGACAATAAGAGCCTCAGGTTGCACCAGAGGAGGTTTAGATTGGACATTATGAAAAGTTTCTTCACTGAAGTGGTTGTCAAGCAGTGGAACAGGCTTCCAGGGAGGGGATGAAATCACCATCCCTGGTGGTATTTAAAAGATGTGTAGATGGGGCACTTAAGAACATGATTTAGTGGTGGACTTGCTGGTGTTAAGGGTTTGACTTGATGATCTTAAAAGTATTTTCCAGCATAAACATTTCTATGATTCTGTGATTCTCTAATTCAACTGGTTTTGGTTATGTTCAAATTAAGACCTAATTAACACTGTACTGTGATTTGATATCCAACACAAATAAGGTACTGAGCCTTGGCAGATGCTCTAGATGTCCTCTGTGTGCCTGGGCAGCTGCAACAAGAAGTGCCTGTGGTCTGTCTGCCCAACTGTGCTTGTTCAAACCATCTGAGGAGCAACCCTAGCCATGCTCCTATAGATCTTCCTTTCTTCAAGAGAAGTGATGTCAGGGCTGGTCTTGGGTTAACACACAGTGTTGGGCCATTTACACCAATGACAGGTGAGTATCTGAGTCTGTGTAAAGGCACAGTGAAGGCCTGAACCACTCAGCTCCTCTTGTCCTGTTGTCCATCTAAAGTCTGTCTCTAACTGTCTGTGCAGCATGTGTGTTGGATTCAAGTTGGGGCTCGAGACAAAGTTTGGAGTATGCTGTAAACATAACCATGCTGTTATAATCTAAATCCAGCAGCATTCTACTGGGGCTGATGCATGTGTAGAGCTGATGCTGTTACTTGGTGAATAAGGGTCAGCGTGCATGTTCTAAGTTATTCAAGCAATGTAAGAAGTTACATTTTGAATTTATTGTCAGAGCACATAAATACCTGTTCACTGAGCTCTCTGCATGTGTGAAGAGAGAATTTTGCCTGGAAGGAGAAATGGCAAACACATGGCCCAGCAATGGGAGCAAGCTGTTCAGTAGAGCAGCAGAACTTCTCTGGACTTCTTAAGGATTTATTTATTACTTTAAAGGAAAACTTCCATTTAATCTTAAGAGCAGAGGAAGAATGCTTCTGTAATATTTATCTTTTCAAAGCTTATATACTTGTGAGATTTTGACAAGGCCTAATCAAACAAGACAAGATCCTTGATAGCGTCCTGACAGAGGGAACTGTTCATAAAGAGTGGTTGTGGCACAGCTGTGTATCTGTTCACATCATATATATAACATGTAGAAAAATGCTGAGCTAATCAAACAAAACCATCCCCAGGCCGGACTTTTGCAAAAGGAAAATATTTTAAATAGAATCAGTATTTAACTAGGATTTTTTAATTACAGATTTTTCCTAATGATAAAGTTCTTCATTAGCCTACCAGAATGTAGACAGTGAGCAACTTCATGCTATTAAGTAATACCCTGAAATTCACATACTATAATTCTCGCTGTTATGTGTTTGCATGACCTAGATAGATACTTAAAGCAGATAGTATGGGTTTTTTGTCATTAAAACATTTGTGTCAGAGAGGAATCCTTTCTGTTTTTAAAAATAAATGCAGTAGTGTTTTGCTGCAAAACTGTTGAGTTATCATTGTTATCATTGGCGTACATTCATTTGGAACTTACTCAGTGTGATCTGGGACAGTCAGTAGATTTCTGAGACATTTTTCATTTTTTCATCTGCACATGGTGGTTTATTTTTTCTTTTTCTTTTGGCACATGCAGTGAAACCTTATTGAATGTTACAGGATTTTCTGTAAGAAGAAAACTTATAAATGAGCAGAATGTTAGTTAGGATTATACTGATTTGTTGCCTCCAGCTGGCTGAAAAGCTCATACTGGCTTATATTTTACTCTCAAAGACAAGACAACTTAAGGGAATTCTAAAAGGCTGTAACATTATTTGATTTAGACTTCTAACCTATTTTGATTTATTCACTTTAATAATTACATACTGTGTATTATTTCAATAAATGAAATAAAGTCATGTGCCACTATAAAATATTAGACAAATTCCAGGCTAAGAAGACCAAGCTGACTATGACTATATAGAAAGGTTCTTTGCAGTAACTTCACAAGATCTCAGGTTAGAAGCTGGAGGTTCCTGCAAACCTGGTGATCTGGATCTCAAGAGGAAGAGTGAATGTTGCATGTGGAGGCAGGAAAGCCAGCTGAGTTCAGACATGTAGACATTTCAGCCAAGGCTAAAATGCAGAGCTGGGCTGTGGAGCTGGCAGAAGGATTCTCTGCCATTGCAGTTCCTCCTGGCTTCTGCACTTTGATTTAGCAAGGAAGCAGAGCAGTCCCTTGCCCTCTATGCTTGCTGCTACCCAGCTGATGGGGTTTCCTCGCAGCAGATCCCCAGCCCTGTCCTGACACGGTTCTGTGCCACAAAGGTTGTAGGGTTTCCGTCAGGTGCTGGTGGAAAACATGCCACTATTTTGGTGTTGACTGGCCAGTTAAACCCCCATCCTTCCAGTCAGCCAGGTAAGGACTATTGTGTGCTTGCACAGTAAAAATGAAAACCAAGGAACACCCTGTGGCAAAAGCAAGGAAGTGTGCTCACAAAATGGGGGCATCTTTTGTGCTTACAGCTCCTGAGCTTTGGCAAACACATAAAGACTGTATATCTGCATATACACTTGTAATAAAAGCTTCAATATAAACAGTAAGTGTCTTAATATAGGCAGCATCTGAACTTCTCTAATTTGCAGCTGACATGAACCAGGGCTTTAAAAAGGCTGATTCCTGGTATAGTGCATTCAAAGGCCAGCCTCTGATATTTTTCCACCCTATAGTATTCCCAAGGTTGTTTGGAGAGAGCTGTGTGGATCATGTAATTATCAAACACAGGACTGCAAGATCATCTGAAGAATATTATAATACGTAATCCTTTGGTATATTTATTACAGTTCTCTGAAAGTCATTTAAATTCTTGCCTTAAGTAAGAATTAGAAATCTTTTCTCCAAAACTTTTTCTAATTCTTACATTACTATTCCTCAGCATTACTTAAATAGTCTTTCTTGCTCTCTGCTTTCAATTCACCTGATTGAATATAGGCAGCAATTCTGTTCCTCTCACTTTTTGTCTGCGTAAGTCCAGACTTCCAATCCAGTGTCTTTTTCTCTCTGCTCATGAGACTGGCCCATCATTTTTCATAACAGAGTGGAGCTACATCATTGCATCTTTTTGAGCTTATCATTCTTGAATGAGATGTCATGAACAAAGCACAGTATTTAGATGATTATCTGTAGTACCATATACAATGACATAAACAACTGGAATTCCCATCATTTCTGGAAACATCTTTGTTAGTACAATGTAAGGTTGCCCTTGGTTTTTGTATAGTCTCAGCCTGTATTCAGTGAAAGTTTCACTACTGCACATTTATCTATTTCTTACTCTATTGCTTTCAGCCTCCGAGTTCTCAGTTTCAGCAGAGCATTTTGTTGTTAGTGCACAGCTTTACATTTTACAGTCTTACCTGTTCCTTCATGTCTATTTATGAACTGTGAAGGTCATCCTCTAACAATTTAATTGCCTCTAGGCAATCCAGTCAAATGGATCATTACTTTCAGTGCTTAAAAATTTGCATCAGTTTTCCAGTTTTGTATTACAGTTTAGTGTTCAACCACTGGATTTCAATAGACTTCTGGAAGACAGTGGAATGAACTCCCTTGAATCATGTCTTTGGTCAGTGTAGCATCCTGCATATTGTGGTGTTGCCAGCTGTAGGAGGTAACAACGCATGTATCAGTGTCAAAACATGGTAGGTCTGGGGTTTTTTTATTTAAAAAAAATAAATACAAAGTGCCTTTTCCTAGTGAGCACTTTTGCACTCTACTGCTGTCACAGCTTCCTTCAAAATAAATATAAATCCTGGTAATGCAGTTATACTAAACATGAAAGAAAGGAAACTATTCATTTAGAATGTGAAGAGATAAAAAAAGTTTGATGGTTTTAATACAACATACTGTATATTGAAATAGTATTGCATCTATATTTATTTTAAGATGGATATGTGTTTGTTGGAAGTGAATAAAAATTTTTGCATTGTAGCCCCAGTATAAAATCAAGGTTATTAACTGTAGTACGTAACACTAAGTATTTCATTACTCATTATATTACCTGTCAGGTACTGGATGTTTATTCTTAATGACAGTCATGATTACTCAGCACAGTATTTGGATGAGTTTTGTGTAGAGATGGAAAACATTTGCTAAAAGCAATTCACATATTACTGCAGTATGATGCTTTATTAATGATGAAGGCAGGTTTTTTTTCCTTGCTTTCAGCAGGGTTGCCAAGGACCACTGAAAGAAGTCCAAACAGTTGGTGCTCCTCTGAGAAGTGCAGAATATTAGGGAGAAAATCTCCTGCAGGTCTGCAGTTGTCAGGCTGAGAGCAGCCGTGCCTGGAAGGACTTTGAGCTCCGAGTTACCCATATAACATCCCAGCAAAACTGTTTGTCACTTATTGACAGGGTGAGAGAAATACCAAATTGCATTCAAGATTAGGCACTTGTCTAATGTCAGTTCCCCCATGGATTTCTTGGGCTATGTCTGGCAGATAACAATCCCTTTTACTGTTTGCACTGCAGGCTTGTTCAGTACTGTGCTGCTTTCTGGGCGTTATAGATTTGCTCTTCCCCACATGTGCTGAGAGATGGATGGTGAAAAGTCCTTGTTTCTCAGGTGGTGTGAAACTTGATGCACACAGTGCAGGTTCCTACCAAGGTCAAAGTCAGCTTTTCCCTCTGGGTAAAAGAGGTGCCAACCTTGTTTCATAAGGGACCTCAGCCAGTAACTTTTTTCGGTTCCCCTACCCCCTTGGCATGCCAGGTGCATCCAGGAGAGGAGTTCTCACACAGTAGGGCTTCCTGGTCCCTACAGCTGTTTGTGTCCTTGGTGCAGCCCCTCTTCTTGACTCCAGTGATGCAGACCTGTCAAGTTGAGCATCCTATTCCCCAATTGCTGGTCTGTCTCTCCAGGTTCCTGAATGGCACAGCTAGCAGGAATACCTGTAGCAGTAGGGTTTGGGCTCTCTGATCTGTATTGGCCCTGTTTAGCCCATTTAGCATTTCAAAATAACTTTCTCTTCTTCCAGCCATGTCACTGAGATAACAGGCCTGCATAGCCTGACACAAATTTCATTGATTTTCGCTGGCCTCCCTTGAGACCTCATTGCCTCTTCCTGAGTTTGCTATCCATAAAATAATTCCTTTATTGAGAGATATTTTAGCACAAGTCTAGAGGAGTTGATGAGCTTATTACCATGTCAATCCAGTCATAGGATGTCTGTAATAACAGTTCTGCTATGGTTTCTGGTCTGTGCTTTGAAATGGTGGTGGTGGATGGTAGAAGTCTTCAGTTTAGATTTGGGAAAATGTCCTTGAGAAAATTAATCCCCACTGTACACATTGATTTTATAAGCCCTAAGAATATCCTTGCAGTGGAGACACAGAAAATTAATGTGGATAAAAACCCCTAGTTGATGGATATAAGCAAAGATGGCTTGTTCTTGAGTGAAAAGTACATCAGTTCTTTGGGGAATCCACACAGTAGTATCCCTTAGACTTTGACCTGCATACGTTTGTCCCGTGGTGCATCCCAGCTCATCCATAACTGAGTGAGAAGCACAATTATGTCTGACTTCCATATAGAGAAGCAGGGCTGTGATTTGCTGAGTTTTGGCAGCTTCAGCCTGGAAAGTGAGCAGCCAGAGGGAGACAGGCAGACTTCCACTTTCCTTATGACTAGGGGCAAGTGAAATAAAAACTTGCCTGTATTCCGTGTTTTCCTCTTTATAAAACCCAGTTTTATGCTTTCCAGCGAGACAGAATCTCTCAAGATTCAAGTATTATTCATGTTTGTACACATTTTACTTGAAAGTGAAATGCAAGTGAAACGGCTTGGCAGGCAGGGAGATTAGTCACTTCACAGCTTCCATAGGTTTTACAAGGGGTCTCTAGTTTTATGACAGATCAATACAAACACACAGATCTAATTTCTTCTGCAGTCTGGAGTACTCTGGAGGCTGTGGCTCTGAATTTCTGGCCTGAATTTGTGGGCTGAAAGGGAGTTTCCAGAAGACATCATTTTGATTTCATCCCAGACTGAGCAATGCCTGTGTCTGTTCCCCAGAGTTTGCTTTGATCCCTGATAGTGTTAGTAAGATGTTACAGGTACTGGGGATGTCCTTGTGCACGTCTGGTTGCAGGCTTAGTGGCCTTAGTACTTCCTGAATGTATAAAAAGAGACTTCATAAAAGAGGCAGCCACAATATTTTATTTAAAGCCACAGGGATGCTGGTGAACCGTCACTTCTTTGGAAGCTTTAGGATTCCCTCTGCAGTGCACCAAGAGTTTAGCCGAAGTCTCTCTATCTGGCTCTGTGTTCTGGCATCTCCTCACTTTGAGTGCATACATAGCTCTGGGCAAAAAAGTGGAGATTATCACAGTGATGAGAACTGATATCAGGAGCTGCTTTGAAGATACCCTTTCTGAATGTATTTGAGATGGCAGAATGCCTGCTCTGCCACAGCCACCAAAACAGAAATATCTTCATCCTATTTCCAGTATGACCCCATGTTTTAAAGGGTAATTTAGCTCCTGTGACTATCAAGTAACAGAACTAAGTGATTGCAGAGCTGAAGCATAAATAGAAAGAGGAACAGGCAGCAGTGAAACGCTGACACTTCAGCTGAGACTTGGCAAGCCCAGCTGGAAATGCTTGTCCCAGCAATACACTGCATTCACAGAGTACCTTCACGATCGCTGCTGTGTACAAAGTTCATATCCTCACTGACCTATTTTTTTTGGTTTTGTTTTTTGCTGACAGTGCAAAGGCAAAAGTTAATATAAAGGACATTTTAAGTAGTTTTTCCTGGGTGTGTATAGATACACAAATGCCACCTTATGCTTATTTATTTTGTAACAGATTGGGTGTGTAACTGGCTTGTAAGTTTTGAATTTCAGAGGGACTTAAGCTTCTAAGTCACTGAGATGCTTTGGAAAATGTGATCTTTCAGTAAGATGCCTGTCTACCATTCTGTAGACAGGTCAGGTGCTTATGTTATAGAACACCAAATTTTGTCACCTCTGGGAGGATACAAAACCGTTCTATTTCAAACAGAAAGGGGCAATTCTACCTGCCAGTAGAGCACATAGGATGTCCCTTGAGAAGAAGTGTGAAAAACCTATGTTCTTTGGCCACCATGAATTGTCCTTATCTTTGGCAAAACAGTTCTTTTGTCCATTTATGTTTGTCACAAAGAATGTTGTGACTAGTTTTCCTTGGAAATAAGTAAATCTTTCTCTTATAGACATGTATGAAACTTGTGAAAAAATTTTAAGATGGCAGAAACCACCTGAAGTGCTTTGCATTTCTGCAAGTAACTGCTAATTCTCAAGAGGTATAGAATAGTTTTTTCAGAGTTTACCCAAATTTGATGAAATTATAGTAGTTCAATGAATGCTGCCTGGCAGTGCTCAGTCTGGGATAGTCACTGAAACCCAGGGTGTATGCAAGGTGTAACACAGCAGTAACCCATGAGCATGCCAGAACTTCTCAGCAGCAGTTGAGCATGCTGAGGCAGGATGTGCATTGTGCCACAACTAATTACATCATCAGCATGCATTGTTCAGTAATTAGTAAATTCTGATAGGAATTTATATTTTCAGTGATCTCTTCACTGGTGTTTTGTTCTTCCATTAAAAAAAATGTTTTATCCAAAGCATTGTGAGCAGCAGGTTGAGGGAGATGATTCTACCCCTCCACTCCACTCTGGTGAGACCCCACCTGCAGTGCTGTGTGCAGCTGTGGGGTCCTCAGCACAGGGAGGACATGGACCTGTTGGAGCAGATCCAGAGAAGGACCCTGAAAATGATTTGAGGGATAGAGCACCCTTTGTGAAAACAGGAAAACAGACTGAGAGTGTTGGGGCTGTACAGCCTGGGGAAGAGACCTTATTGTGGCCTTTCAAAACTTAAAGGGGGCCTGGAAGAAAGACGGGGAACAACTTTTTAGTAGGGCTTGTTGCAATAGGATGGGAGTAGTGGTTTAAACTAAAAGAGGTAGATGCAGAAGATACAAAGAAGAAAGTTTTTGCAATGAGGGTGGTGAAATACTGGAACAGGTTGCCCAGGGCAGATGCCCTGTCCCTGGAAATATTCAAGGTCAGCATGGAAGGGCTCTGAGCAACTTGATATAATGGAAAATGTCTCTACTCATGTTGAACTAGATGATCTTCAAAGGTCTTTTTCAATCCAAATTGTTCTGTTTGTATGATTCTATGTTTCTATGATTCTATGATATGTGCATCTTCATGTGTGTGTGTGATTGTTCAGGAAGGTTAAAAGAGGTGCAATGAGTGAATGAGTGGAGTGCCTTATGAATGTGTTATTGTGATGTTGTCTGTTCTGTGTGTCAGGGACCAACCTGTTCCTTGCACATATTTTAAGCCTTGCTAAGATAAATGTAGGGACTACATAGGATGTACTAGGAACTGGCAGATTAATTATTCAGAAAATTACCAGGAAGAGCAGGAAGCTTTTAGGTTTTTTCATTCATAGAACTCAAGATTGGATAATGCTTTATGGGATCTATGTTAGCCAAGCACAGACTACGAGACTTAATAGAGGGAAGTAGCTGGCTGAGATATTTGGACTGCGGTTCAGTTAATGATACCCTTACTGTATTCATCCAGCAGGTTGGCCTTTTCTGGGGTTTAAAAGGAAAGCTAATTGTGCAGGTACTGTCTCATAAATCCTTACCCACTGCTTCAGAAAAGAGGCAAGGAACTTCAAAATGCAAAATGTCCCTGGTGGAAATACAAGTGCCTCTGTTGATGAAAACCAAAATGCAAGTTTCATGTAGCTGCAAGAGCAATTTCCTCCCAAATTAGTGCCCAATTCTTCATTTCTAGGCAAAAAATTAGATTTTTCCAGTATCATGAAGGTGTCTAATGGCATCTCAACAAATTACATTGTTCCAGATAGCTCTGAACATGTTTACTGCAAAGCAGGAGCAATATGTTCCGAGGTATCATGTTCCATGCTATGTAGGAGGAGGGCACTTCTGTTTGGAGCAAGAGTCCCTACATATTGTCAATTAGAAGCAACTCCTAGACAAATGCCCAAGAAAACTATTCTGGCATGCACGCTTGCAAATACAGCCTTTATTTGTTGTTAGCATGAGTAAGAGCCATGGATATAATTTTGTAAATATTAAAGGCTTGCATATGCCTGTTAATCTTCACAGGCAATTGCTCAAATGCTCTGGATCCCACTCACATGATTTTCCTCAGGTAGGGCAGACTGCAGCCCCACATGCAAAGTCCAGCAGGTAATCTTGAATAATGTATGGAATTATATATGGGTGATGTATCAGTGCATACAAGATTGTTTTCTGGTTTTAAGCTGTCAAGTTGCAGAAAGTGGGCCCATGTGTCAAAGGCTTGTTGAATCAAGGTGTCCCCCCCATCACCCCTTGTTGTTTGTCTCTCTCTTCTCCCCCTTCTCCCCTCAAACTGGTCAGGGTTTGTCAGTCAGATAATTTTCCCGAGCAGTTCTTGAGAAAAACCTCTTCTAGTGAGAAAAATGTGTTTGATGTCAAGTTAGGTCATTTCCAGTCATCATGCAGACTAGCTGACAGTGATTAACATTACTTAAGGGAAAACATCAAGGACTTTGGGTGAGAAGCCTGTTTCTCAATGACAAAGGATAAAGAATTTACCACTTCACTTAAGCATTGGTTCCAATGTATAATTGTATTCACTGGTACATTTTATTCCTTTTTATTCCATTTGATTTGGCTCCTGATAAATACTTCTGAGCACAAACACGTTTTTTGAATTCCTGCCTGAACTTTTGATTGGCACACTGCAATATATGCTCAGTAACTTTACCTGAGGCTTCTATGTTTGTAGTTTACACTAGTTAACAGTGTTAATTTATTTAGCTACTTCTTCTCCACAGAGTTTGATTTTTGACACCACAAAAGAGAAAATTAGAATTCCATTTCTGTTTGTTATTCCAAATAAATAAGGCTGGACATAGTTCAGTATGGACATAATTGGTATAGACTGCAGAAGAAAATCCCACATTCATTTGGAAATTCAGGTTTGGTAAGGGTTATGTGGTAATATTTTCTTTGATTTAATGATATTTTAGTGTCTTAGCCAATTTGGATCCACTTTAGCAAGCAGGTAGAAGTAATTCAGATAATGAAATATCTATGAGTTTTACGAATATAGACAAAAAATGTGTACAGAGACACCCCATAAATTGTCTGAGTGAGGAAAAAGATTGTAGTGGGAACCTGTGTCTTTTGACATGACAGAGGAATTGAAATATTTGTTAGCCCATCAACTGCAGGAAAGCCTGAAGTCAGAATTTAAGACATAAATGCTCATTTCTGGGGCTCTTGGCTGCTGACTTGTCTGTGAAATGACAGACCAGTCCTGGCATAGTCCTGTATAACATGTGGACAAAGAATTTTGTAGAAAGGATTTTCCCTCTTGTATCAGATGAACTCCATCCATTGAGATTTCCACTGCTGACTGAAAGCTGGGTTGAGCTGTCTACATCTGTATTATACACTTTTTCTAGTTTTGTTCTTGCAGGTTATTGTGTGACATAAGACTGGATGAACACTAACAGAACTTGGAATGTATTTTAATTGTAAAGCTCCATCAGACATCAGACATACTGATAATTGCATGTCCTATAATTAAAACTGTGAATGCTTTATTTTCTAAGCATGGTGACAGCTGTTAGAGCACATCTGGAAAATATGCTTTAAGCAAAAGTATTTTAGTTCAGAGAATTTCAAAAGGCATGGGATATTTACCAGCATTTCTTTCCAGAATACTAATCTGATTTATCAGTATTTTTAATATAAAAGTCTTGCTTTTTCTTTTTTTTAAAATGATGTTTGCAAATCTGGTTTTGAATTCACATCCCAGATTAGCCATTCCAGTGTAGTTCAAGGCTCAGTGCTGCAGAACAAAGCATTGCTTTGCTACTGTTTTTAGGTAGAAGCCTACATAAGTCTTGACTGATGCCCTAATAATATTTCCTTCACTAATTCCAGCCAAATATTTTCCCTTTTTATGGTTTTAAAAAGAAATTATTGTTTCATACTGGAGTTTCATTGAGAGGGACGTTTATCATGCTCCTGATCTGTGCTTCCTGAGGCTCACATTAACACCCTTCTGAGCTATCACCCTTGTAGCCCCTACAATTATTGTAGCATTACTCAGGACTCTTTGCAATCAGCAAGAGTGTTTACAAGGTGGGACCCTGGCCACTTGGAAATGAACAGCAATGCTTCTGTTTGTGATAGGAGCCCAAACATTGTGGTTTCTGTGCTTTCCTCAGAACTGTGGTATAGACAATATAAAACCAGATTTTATGATATGATTCATTAAAATAGAACAGGAAAGCATATAAATTCAAAACACTTTTAAATCCTCTGTCTGTTAATTTATTGGTAATGCTTATTTTGTTTATTTGGAAAAAAATTACTAAACATGAAGATGCAGAACTTCAGTAATACCTCAAGATATTAGTCTAATCAGGATCTTGCATTCTGACCCAAACATCTCAACCAACTTGCTTTCAGGATGATGTGAGAGATTTTGCAAACAGAGAGCATTTGTCAACAGTGCCTAAGAGGGAAATCAGTTTCCTTTATTTGGAGCAGGAGGCAACCTTTTAATGATAGATGACATTGTGTTGGAGCAGTTTCACACCTGAATTTTAAATCATAAATGCTATCCTTGTTGTGCAGTTGGAGGCAAAACACAGTTACCTAACCAAGGGAGAAGCTACAGCTGCAAAACTTTATGAGATATTAAAAAAAAAATCTACAGCAGTGATACTTTAAAATAATATGGAACACATTAGTGGTAATGTGGGAAAATTAATTCCAAATTATTGACAGTTTAATTGGCCTATGGGAAGTATTTTAATGGACTTAGTATGCTGTGCTGTTCTTCAGTTTTTTAAACTTTTCCACTAAGCAGAAAACAAGTTTTTCCAATTACGGGGTTTAAAGTTGTAACAAATGCTTGCTGTGGGTTCCCTAGTTGTGAGGTGCCAGAGCTGGATGTGTGATTGGGACTCTTCCTTCTCTGCCCAACACCTGCAAAGCCCATCCTGGTGCCATGATGATTTTTGTCTTTTCTTTTATACCCCTTTCCAGCTTTTTACAACTTTTGTATTCTCAGTGCTTTTTGCCTACATTCTTGGACTTGCTTGTTAAGCTGAGAGACTAAACATGTTAGAAGCTTTGTAGTTAGGGGTCAGTGTGCCCCAGACCCCAAGGTCCTCTCCAGAACACATTTTGTAAACTAAGATAGAACCATCCAGGGGAAGGTTCCTTAGGGAGGGGGGCTCATTTGAGCCTCTCGTTGGGGAATTATGGATAGATATGCTAACTGTAAGACCTAGAATACAAGACCAGATCTTGAGGAGGGGGATTATGGTGGCCATTGTGGGGTGCATGGACGTGCATTTGACCTGGTCATGGGGCACCTAAGGATCCTTAAAATAAACACCAAGGTAAAACCCCTTTTCCCCTTCTAACCGTGTTTGACTCTTGATTTTAAGACTAGGAAAAGGCATCATCCTGTGAGCAGGGCTTGGGTGCACTGCTCTGCTCTCACCCCAATCATGCTGGTTACAGAGGCTCTTTGCAAATGATACTGACAAGGTGATGTGACCCCCAGGCTCCGACTGCATGAAGAAAAGGTCATTAAGGATCGGCGACACCACCTCAAAACGTACCCGAACTGCTTCGTTGCCAAAGAGCTGATTGACTGGCTGATCGACCACAAAGAGGCCTCTGACAGGGAGACAGCCATTAAACTGGTGCAGAAATTACTGGATCACAGCATTATCCACCATGGTAAGTGCAGTACCAGCTGCTAAAAAGTTCTAAGCTAAATTTATTGACTGCTGTGAGACAAAGGGAAATCCCACTCCTGCTCTTCAGCCAGGTATAGGACAGGTAGGATCCTTTCCCTGCCAGAAACTGAGCATCTCCCTTGAACTGTGCTGCTATGCAAGGTCACCTGTGTCCTGAAGGAGATGAGAGCCTGAAGAGGTGTGGGGAGATGTTCCCCTGGGCAGGGGGTGAAGTTACTGGCGACTGTGATGTAGCTTCCCTGTCTCCAGAGCAGCCCCAGATGGATCGTGTCCCCCCTCTCCCTGCTGCCCTCATTTCCCTGCTCCTAACAGCACAATCCTTCAGCTGAAAAACCCATCTGAAAATCCAGCCAACAAAAAAAAAAAAAAGATCATTTTTCTCACGTGGATTAGTTCCTTGGGCCTGGCCCTCACAGCAGCTGCACAAACATTAGTGCTGGTACAGCTGCAAGAAAGTTAGTGGTCCGGCTGTGCCCTGATTAATTTTCTCCTAAACTTGTTGTCTATTTGAGATCTGCTCCTTTCAGCTTCTTGAATAACAATTCATGCTGATGAAAAGACTTCCAATTCACTGGTAGCATTTAGTTGCCTTTTGGGGCACAAAGAGGCTGGGAAGCACATGAGCAAAGAAGATCCAAGGCTTCAATTTCAAGCCTCTGGTATTACCCATTTCAAAATGGCAAATGTACCATTTGTTGCTTTTTTAAGAGAAAACTGAGTGACTACAAACAGATGGATGTTGACTTTATGCAGAGGTCATTGAATGTGCAGCAGTGCTGCTGCTGTCTGCAGTCCATTAACACCACCTTAATTGAAGTCAGAAATGCACATACTGAATGAGTGCCACTTCTACAGCTTCTGCTTGGCTATTAAATGAAAATTCTGGGTTGTTATGGAAACTGGGACTCACGGTAGATAGTTAAAGAATAAAGTAATTATAGGGTATTCAAATCTGTCTACTTAATCCTCTATTGAGAAAATGTCAGTGAAGAGTTGCGTGGACGCCTGAGTGACTTAATTTAATTGAGCAATAGGTGTTTTATTGCTGCATGCTTGTTGAAAGCCCTAACTTTCCTTCAAGCATTTTCTACCCTAGGATCCAATTGCAAACTGTAGAAAAAATGTTACCTATGTGTGTGTATATATTAGAAATGGAACAGGTGTTTTTTGAAAATGTTCATGCATTGCACTCTAATAAAATAGTTTGTGACGTGAGCTTGGGCAGGTAAATTCAGAGAGGTTCCATCAGGTTCTGCAGGATGCTCAGAGCATTCTTTCAAGTCTTGTGTCCAGTGAAAGAGGTACCACTTCCTGCTTCTGTGGTGCAGAAGGTCCCCTGTGTGTGTGGGTTCACAACTCTGTTAGGAGCAGCTTGCTTGGGATGGCTTTCCCATCAGTTTATGCCCTCGATGGGACTCTGTTCTGCATTTACAAGAGCTCAGCTGCTGTTTTACAAACCTCATCTGGCATTTCTCAGTGTGCTCACGTTGTACCTACCATTTGCTAGCTGGCATGGCAGAGCAAATGAGACAATTTTAAGAGGGCAGAAGGCTTTGATTTTAACTGTTTCTTTAGGAAGTCTAAGGTTTCCTACAGCACTGCTAACTGATATAAATAACTTTAAGAAGTTTGGCAAACCTTAAATCATTGGGCATTCTACTCTTTTAAACAAGCCAACAGACTGTTTTCATGAAAAGATTTTCTGGGTATGTAGCAGATGGATGCACTTTTGCTCTGTATGTTTGCAGTAATAATCACAAAACTAAAGAACAATTACCCCTCACTCAGAAATTTGGTTACTTCTCTGAAAGTTTTCTCCAGTTTCTTAAACTGAGTAAAGCTGTGTGCTCAGAAATACAGAGTTAGACTCTACACGTGCTTGCTTTGAAGTTCAGCAGTGATCCCTGCTAAATAGGTCCTCAACTACTTAACATGTATGTGAAGATTTTTGTTGTTTAATTACTTTATGTTTCAGTCTGTGATGAGCATAAAGAATTCAAGGATGTCAAGCTGTTCTACCGCTTCAGAAAAGACGACGGGACGTTTCCGCTGGACAATGAGGTGAAGGTGTTCATGAGAGGACAGAGGCTGTATGAAAAGTATGTTGCATTCAGTACTCATAATGTGTTGATAATAGTGCCATGTGAAGCAAATTATACTTGTTAATCTATTTTTGAATAGTCAGAGGCTCTTAATTCATGCAAGAATGGGTCTGGGCATTTTCATTAGTTTAGTTAGGGGTCCTTCCCTCTTCCTGTTTTTCTTTTGCTTTTCTACTATATTCACTTGAGGCATTTTGTTTAAAATCTGATGCCCCAGGTTGTAAATACATCCTATATGTAAATTGAAGCCCTTGAAATCTATTCTGTAAAAATAATTACATAATTATTTGTCAGGGAAAAGCATAATCATAATTCCTAAAATGTTAGTACAAAATGCATTGAACAAGCAGGTGCATGTCTGTGGAGACTCCGTATCTATAGCTTCACAAGGAGGTACCATTTAAAATCATAGGTGAGATGAATCCTCAGTGTTCCAGTCTCCAAAGTCTCAACATCAGAAAAGTTATGTTAAAAGTAATTTCAATAAAAAACACCACCCCAACCAAGAGCATCTAATTATGACTTTAAACAGATTATTATGCTGAGATACTAAATATCCCACTGGATTATTTCTGTCAACTAACTAGGTAGCTTAACCATACTTCCTAATAAAAAATTGAAGACATTTTTATTCAGGATGTAGAGATTTGATGGTGCTTTCAAGCAGAGGGAATAAAATGCATGTTGGCATATGCTACAAATTAATGCAAAAGTTGTGAGCTGTTATTTGCCAAAAAGTTTGAAGTATTGCTCTAGACTGAATACTACCCACTCTCCTGCTTGCTTGGAGCAGAAGCATGCAGCAGCCAGGAGAGATGCTCTGTTTTCTCACTGAAGGGAATTTGTTTCCTTCTTAGAACAAAGCACTCAGGAAACTCCCAAGTTTAAAAGCTGATAATAAACGTTATTTTCAGGGTTAGCCAGGTCTGACGATCAGCTTGGTGAAAGAGCAGCAAAACCAAAATATAAATACTTGTAAATGCCACTCCTTCTGTTGCACCCATCATACGAAATTCCCTGAGACACAGTGACTGTGACTAGTTAAAGTAAAAATATAATAATTTGTATAAGGCATAAGAAAATGCATCACTGGAGAAAATCCTCCATTCTATGCACTGGGACAGGTGAATTGAATCAGCCACCTCCAAACTCTTCTGTGCCTTACTAAGCACATTATTTGCTCTTTAGACTCAGTAAACATGCAGTGCCTGCAAGCCTGACTCATACTCTGAAAAGCAGATTTGAGTGTCCACAGTGCTTTTTTGCTCTATATTTCTATTTCAGGTTTCCGTAAGAAAAATATTTTTCTGTTGGCAAGGCTGATGTCAGTCTGCTGCATGAAAGGATCCATGGTAGAAAGAACTTTCTTCTAGCAGTGTCTGCTTCCATCACCATTTCTCTGAATGGAGAACCATCCCCAAACCAAAGTCTATGATCCAGTTTGTCTAACACTGTACTAGCAGAAAAATGTTCATAACTGTAGAGATTGTTCTCATCTTGGCAAAGGAGTTAATGCCAAAAGCAGCACCTGTATCTAAATATAACTGCATCCTCATGAGGTGCTTGCTCCTAGGCAACGTATCAGAAGGGTTCAGAAACTTTTAAAACCAGCCCTAAGTGCTAAATATAGTATAAATTAAAAATACCTGGCATTTCAAAATCAGTATATGACAGTCAGAGCTAGTAAAAATTCTCCATGGATCATCAGAAGTATTTTATATTCATGGGAGATAAGAATGCATTCCTGGGCTATCTGGACTTCACTTTGTTTATTTTAGCAAATCCACTGTGCAGAGATTTTGGATTTTGTTAGTTCCCTTGTCCGTGCACCTTTATTAGCAACAACTTCCCTGTTTCATGGGATACACTTTAAACTCAAAATCTAATGCTGAAAGTCTGGAAGAGTTCTGCAGTGAAATATGTGATTGTGTAATATATCTGTTGCATCAGTTTGCTGATAGTGCTGAGAAAGAAAATATTAATTCAGTGCTATTAAAATAATTACTAAATGGCAGCAACTGGAGAAAAGTGTTCGTGCACAAACATGAAGTCACCTACCAGCATATTCAACTTGTTTATCAAAATGTCTATGGGCCCAATTGCCAGAGAAATGCAGCTATGCCAAAGGAAATCTATCCCAACATATTTTGAAAATCTGTGTCTAATTTTATAGAGTTTGCTGGGCTTCGCTAGGCTTTGCTAATTTAAGATAGACATTATAATTATTTCCTGCTCTTTTCCACTCTCTGCATTAGGGCTGGGGTACCACTATGTTCAGAAGCAAACATAGTTTTTGCTGCCAAAATTGCAGACTTTGCACCAGTCAACTCCAGATTTGTACCCTCAATGGGTAAAATGAGCAAAATACTTCAGGAGCATCAGCAGGTTGTTACATGGGAAGAAGCATGGATGTCTTAGGCAGGTTCCTTGCATTCAGACAGATCTTTTGGGTAAATGCCTTATTCTCTGCTCTGGGACCATTAGGACTGTCCCTCTCCTGAGGACCTCCCTTTCCCATCTCTCTTCTGCATGACCATGAAGCTCCTTGTGACCTGAACTCTCCTTTCTTATGGCATTATCCCCTTCACCCGCTGTGGGCATCTTGGGTAGCTGTACCTGTGGGATTAGAAGATTTCAAATCAGTCTCTGATTGCATTGTCCCTTCATTTGCACTGAAAATCATTAATCAGTTCAGATTCCCTGCACATCATTGCAAACTTTGGTAATCTTTGCTGTGAACATGCTTTCAGGTTTGGGTTTATAAATACAGATTGAAACTACTGGATTTCTAACAGTCTTGTCTGAAACTGTTGAATAGTTAATAAGATCTAAGGTTGGTATCAGCTTTCAAGCTCTACAGCACTCACCAGATAGATTGAATGAGATAAACATGTTTCTTGTTCAACAGAACTATCCCTGCAAATCTTACATAAATCCAGCACAGACCTTTCATAGCTTTAGAAAAAAAATCAAGTTGTGCAGGCATCCTATTTTTATGATGTTTGCAATTCTCAGCAGGGTTTGGTCAGGGCACACAAGATTTTTGTTTCTGGTGCAGTCATTTTTAGGAGCTATAAGTCATTTCATGATGCTGACATCAACTGAGATTTTTGAACCAGATTTCACAGTGAAAGAAGTGCAGATTTATGGTTTTAATTTCAGGAAATCTTTCTGATAATTTGGAGACTGCATTCTTGGAATCACTTTCAGTTTAACTCATCAGTGGTTAAGTTGCATTTATCCTCTGGTGCAGTGACTTTGATAAAAACAAGGTTAAAAATTTCTTTTGAAAAGGAGTTTGAATTTCAGTGTTTGGCTAAATACATTCCTTTAATGCAGGGTATCACCAGTTTTAACAAATAATATGTTTTGACATTTATAGCCTCATGGTTTTTTTTTTGAAACAATGAGAAAATGGAAGAGTAAGAGGCAGTTTCCACTTCTAGCTAATGAAACATTGGGTTTTTGATGGATGTAAATTGTTACAGTTTTGTTGACAGACATGGAGATACAGTGATTTACTTCAGTGAGTGATGTAAGTCCATGGATTGCTGTGTCTGGCCTCTTAAACTAGCAGTTTGTCTGACTGTTTTTCACAAGTCCGAATCCTTTGCAGTGCTATTCTGGGCTTATGCAGAAGGGTGTGAAATGTCAAACCAAGTGTTTTTCCACTTGATATTTTTCCAGATTTCTTTTGTGTCTCTGTAAAAATCTAACAATTAGCATTGCCTTTTCAAGGACCTTTCTATCTGTGGTTTCAATGAGCTGGTCAACTAATTACAAACTCATCAAAGAACAATTAATGTAATCCTAAGGATTTTTTTATTTGGTGCCTGCAGAGCCTGGGTAACCAGTTCTGGGTAACCATGCAGCAGATGGTATGAAAAGACACAAGCTTTGGGTTTGCATTTTTTTACTGGGGGTTAAAAAGCCTGGTGAACAAGACACATTTAAAGATAGTCCCTCAGAGCATCATAGGTCTATGTTAGATGTGGTTAGTGTGGGACAAAATTCTGTGGGACAAGATGCTTGTAAATTAAACTATTAAAAAAGAATAAAGTTTGCAAGAGTTCTGGAGTCAATATGTTGTCCCCTGTGGCTCATACTCTTGCTTTTGACCTCATCCCTGACTTCAGCTAATTTTGACTTTCTCAGTTCTTACTCAGCTCAGAGGTGCTGGCAATGACACACAATCTAAAAGAGCAGTTCCTTGTGCTGCCACTGACATGCAGCTGTGGCTGAGTAGCCTTTGCCTGGTTTGATGATCTGCTACCTATCTGTAGATGGTCAGATCTAGTAGGTTCAGGCCTCAGGTTAGTGCTCATTAAAGTCAAGAGAAGAAATCTTCTAGGTGAAATAACAGAGGATGGACCCTGTCAAACATCTTCACTGTAATTTCAAATTAAATTTCTCTCTGTGTTCCTATGGCACAGATTTTTCTGATGCTTCCCAAAGGAAGTGAAGTTATATTCCATAATATCTGGATATGTTGTCTGTTTAGGAAGCAGAAGACTCATATATGGATTTACTTGAATTTTAATTCCTTTGTCAGAAGGGTAAAGATTAAGATCTTCCAGAATATGCCCGTAGTTCAGATGTGCCCTTAATTCCAAAACAGTCGGTGAAGGGAGGGGACCTGTTTTTCCTTACATGGAAAAAATAGCCTTTTCATTCTTGAACTGTTACTCTGAAAGTCTTACCACTAGTCCTATTATTAGCCTATAATAAATAAAACAGTTATGAAAAAAATGAGGTTAATAAGGATGCTCAGTCTCCCCCCCAAAAAGTGGAATTCTGTTTTAAAAAGAAATTACTCTCATTTCTTCTTTCAATCTGACTTTTGCCTTAACAAAATATTGAGGCTTTTTCATTATTTTTTTTAATACTGTGTCATTTGCACAGATATCTTGAATAGAGAAGAATTTTATTAGTAGCTTTCAGCTACTCACATGCCAATTGCTAGGAGGTTTAGGGACATCTCGTAATGTTCCTCTGACTGGTGTTACACAGAGCCAGCTGAGAACTGTGAGCCTCAGATGCTAAAATGTGTTCAGGTTCATGTGCAACTCGCTGACTGCAGGTGCATCTCCAAATGTTGGATGCACACTATTTATCAGCCCCCGAACCGCAGAACTACCTTTTGTCCTCCTCTTGAATTTTTCTGCAGCTGTTTAAGAGCTTATGGAGAGAATTTTCAATGTCAGCTAAATGAGTTTGGGGCATATCCTGCTAACTGTAAATATTAATTAGGAAGCTTCAAACACATTAGTCACCTTCTGGTGCTTTTAGGCTAATTTTTTTTTCAAAGTTGATTATACAGTAACTTTTAGAGAATGTAAAACACTAAAGAGGGGAAATGCAAAACCTAAAAATCTAATTTTCTGTTAGGGTAAAAAACAAGAAAGCATTAACTTCATACAGGGATATAAAGCCTAAATTTATTGACTAAGCAGTTATAATTCACTTCCTAAGTAGACTGATAGCTTGAGGAAAGATTTAGTGAGTGAATGAAAGCTCCATATCCATTTGCTTAGTATCAACAAGATTTGCCAGAGCAGATCTGCAATTGCTTTTCTGAAGAACCATTTTCCCTACCAATTTTCCCCTCCACCATACCAGGCTGATGAGTTCTGAAAATACCCTTCTGCAAGCCCGGGAAGAGGAAGGAGTCAAGTACGAGCGGACCTTCGTGGCATCGGAGTTCATTGAGTGGCTGATCCAGGAGGGAGAGGCCACCACCCGCAGCGAAGCGGAGCAGCTCGGCCGCAGGCTTTTGGAGCACGGCATTATCCAGCACGGTGAGAAATCTGCTGCCAGCTAGTACAGGCTGCACTTAGTGCAGCACTTCTTTCAGCTCAAATCACGTGGAGGGGCCCTTGTCTTCCTCATCATGGTATGTTTAGGTTCTGAATAGTTTCAGGTGGGATTCTAAGTAACTTTATTTAGTAAAAGGGTGGCTTTTTCAAAAGCTTATTGTAGTAGTTCTGAAAATGCTTCCTCAGATGCAGAACATGGCTGGAATTTGAAACTGTTTAATAACAACTTAAGGATGTGGATGAAAATCAGTGCTCCTACACTTGTAGTAATTACCTTGTAGAACTTGCTATCTGCAACGTGTGTAATGGAGGTAAATAGATTTGTAAGGATCAAACAAGGATTAGAGCTGTAAATAAGCTAAATTCTGTATGCAGGATAAAAATTTCAGGTTCTGCCTATCTCCCTGCTTACAGACAGAACAGAGCATAGTCTGATGCAGAAAAGCAACTTTCCCTCTTGGGCATGTAGCAGAGTTGTTCTAGTATGGTTGGGGAAGAAAGAGGATATCACTTTTGTTGTATTTGTCCTGGTGGTATAACTTCCTTGAGGCAGTAATCAAGTATTTCTTCATGGCCTAGTATAATGTACCTGGCAGATGCACCTTCACCAAGAAGCTTCTTATGTTAAGGATGGAGGAGACAGAGTTTTCTCTCTCTACTGCCCCGAGGGTGAAGAAATGACCATCCCTGGCACTAAACCCCATCTTGCATGTTATCATCTATTCTTAGTGCACATTGCCCTTCTGTGACCAGGCTTTTCCCACCATAGAAGTGGCAGTGCCTCTGCGGGCAATGAAGGGGTGCCAGGAGATGACAACAGAATGGCAGAAGCTGTTGCCTGCATTACTTTATGCACAAATGGGAAAGTAACCAGATCCTGGTGGCCTGACTGTTGTTACATCAACCTTAATTCTGACAGAACAAATTGATGATATCAGCAGGCTGTTAGTACACAAGGTGCTGGATTGACTAGGTAGCTTGTTTCTTTGCAAGAAAACCTAGTTTTAATGAATGGAGAAGAATGGCATGTAAGTGACCTGCATAGTTCTGTCATGGTTCTAATCATGTTCACATTAACTTGCAATTACTAGGAGTTACTTCTGAATGTTTACAGTGATCAGCTTCCAGTTCTATAATTACTCCTGTGCTTCCTATGATTTATAGGGTGCCAACTGCTCAGAGCTTGATGGACAGGAAAGGTATGACACCCGTCCTCTTTACAGCAGCAATGATTTCATTCCTATTTTTACTGAACATTTTCAGTATATTACATATGCGGTAAACTTTCCTTACCTGCCCCCCTTCCTCCCCTGCCAAAAAAAAAGAAACAAAGTGGGATCAATGCTGATACAGATGTTTTTGCAGAGGAAATAAAGACAGGACTTAACATTTGGTACAAAGCTGTGTTTTCTTAGTTACTGAAATCTTTGCAGAGCTAAGAAAGTCAGGATGTGGCTTTTCTTGCAGATCAACCATTGTTTCATTAACTGAGGCAAATACTCAGCAGATCATGTTTTCAGGGGAGTCATTTTGCCCCTGTGAAGCCAGGTTTCAGGGAGCACTCCTGAGTGACACTGGCCCTGCTCCTCTGCTTATAGCCCTGGCCATTCTGCAGATGTATCCCCTGCCCGTCCTGCTCCTGCAGTCAAGAGCATGTGCAAAGCACCTTCTTGGAAAGAGATTTGAAACTCATGAAGTACAGACAGGGTTCTGGGAATAGGTTGATTACTGAGGAAGTGGTCTTCTCACTTGTCAGTATCAGGCCATTGCTACAAGGCACGGTCATCTTCCTCAATCAGTTTTTTTAAAACACAGGTAGCTGAGTGGGGATTTCACAAGGACTTGATGGGGAAGCTGAAAGTAAAGTAAAACTGAATGATGTGCTTGAGATTTATCTTTTATGAGTGAGCATGCTTTGTGCACACTCCATGTGAACATGCTTTGTGCACACTTTGTGAAAGGAGAACTTGCTCATTTCACTGCAACACTTGTCTAGATTGTTTTAGGAATACTGATGAGAGTACTAGCAGAATTAACACAGAGCTGGTTTGGGGTTCATCTTAGCAACTGGATATGATCTGAACTTTGAAGGTTCATGTAATGCTGGCTTCCTCTAAGAAGGGAGCTCGAAATGAGAACTTCCAGTAAAGAATTAGGGATATAAACTGTAAAACGGTAGGAGTGGTATTCTCTCCCTGGCACCCTCCCACCCATCTTACCGGGTTCTAGATCCAATTAAAAAACAAAAGAAAGATATTTTTCTGTGTCTTAGTACTGTAAATTCATTTCACCATACTATGCTTCCTTTGTTTTGTCTCTCATCAGCAGTACCAAAATGTTACTTAACACTAATTGGCGTCCTTGTTGGCAGAACCAGCAAAAAGACTCTTGACTGAACAGGAGTGGAGAATAAGACATTTCCTGTTCTAAAGGCAATCTTTTCCTACCAGTATTGTTTGATATCCACAATACAGAATGAAATAAAGCTTGCTGTATTATTCTTATGAAGTATTTATTACCCCACCTAATGCCATGGAAAGTAATAGAAATTGTTGCATCGAGTTGCCAATCTCAGTAGTAATTTTCCAGCCACAACCGAATTATGCAATATATTTTTATGAATACTGACTTTCATTTCAATTACTCAGAGAAGCTCTATTCTGCAGCTGAGGCACTGTATTCAAAATGGCTTCCTGACACATTTTTCTTCACTTTAATTGGTCAGACTCAAACCAGGTTTCACACAGGAAACAAACACTGATGCTAATTTTGAAAAGGAAAACCGTGGTTTGAGGAGTTGTATAAACGCTATAAAAGCATCAAATTCTCAGTTTTAAAATAATCTCTTTACCTGATCTCTTTAGACAAATGTAATTATGCACATTTTCCCTGCCAGGCATGAAATGATGAAATGTATTTAAGTGCTGAATTGCTTCTTGCCAAAATCTCCCTGGCCCACACAAATCATTGAGATTAGCTCCACTGGTTGGAGCCTGGTGCTAATATTGAAAAGTTGTGGGCCATTCACTTAAGAGTTGAACTCGATGATCCTTGTGGGTCCCTTCCAGCTCAGAATATTCTGTGATTCTGTGAAATCATAACCCACAAACCACCATTTTCACAAACAGGACCCAGACTTCCTTTCCTGTGAATTGGTACCCCCAAGTAATATGGAATAAAACCCCCATAAGTAGCAGGGAACTATGCATTATACATTTCTTGAAGGCTTATGTTGGGACTGTAATTACCAGTAGTTACTTGGCATTTGTGAACACTGATGGCCTTCATCCAGAATATAGGAATAAAGACTGTGGGAAGAATTATAAATTTGGTGATGCACATACACTAAAGGCAGGGACAGGACACATTTCTCAGCTGTAGAAAAGCCCATTTCTAGTATGGTGAGGTATGTACAGCTTGGTAATATTAATAGATAAAAACTTTCCTCCAGGAGACTAGATCTTTCTAAGTTCTTCTTCAAATGGACATGGTGGGACAGATTAGCTACTGTGGTAAAAATTCCCATGCAGCAGGAGAAGAAGATGGGCTGGGTGCCAGCAGAGGATAATGTGAGCAGTCACACATAGTCAGTCCTTTCTCAGTCTGGAAAACAGAGATACTGAGATGTTCAAGGATGAAAGAGGGTGTTCACAGGGCTCTTTATGGAGTCGTGTTTGGCTCATACTTGCTTATGGCCCTTGCTGCAGAACTTACCTTGCACCTGCAGCCACAGCAGCAGAGCACTGCTGATATAACAGGCAGAGCCTTCCTGTCCTCCTCCAAGGACTCATTGAGTATGGAAGCTTGAGGGATGGAGAAACATCTGCCTGCCTTGCAGAAATTTTTAAAGTCTGGGATGTCCAGTGATAAACAGTTTAAATTTTAAATCTGGTTAATACTGTTAAGAGAAACCAAAACTGTCTTAGGATAGGATCTACAACTTGCAAGATGAATATTTGCATTTCTTCTGTGGCAGCAACCAAAGCATAGCTCATTTATGAATGGTTTTCAATATACTGTAGAGTGTAAACACAGAGGGATTGCCTTGTACCACAGATGATACAGTGCCATTGGGCCTGCAAAAAATGGGGGTCTGAGCAGCAGAACTTGTCTTCTCATGCCCCATAACATTCTGTCTCTTTTGTTGCTGTGGTTTCCCAAGCTGCTGCTGACCTTCAAGTCCATGTGCTTGCTGTGTTTGTCTTCCCTGGCATCGCCCCAGCACCTTCCCTGGGCAGTGGCCACAGCACAGCTCAGCATGGAGCGTTTTGTGTGGCTGTCCACTCTATTCCAGGGGGTTGGGATGTGGATTCCCAAGCTCAGACCAGCAGCAGAATAGGTGTGGTGAATTCTCAAAAGGCTCTGGTTTCCTGAATGATTGAGGGGTGGAAGAGTCTCTTTTGGAGATGACAGGCTGGCAGCTTTCTTTGAAACACCTGGGCTGCCTAGACCAGTAAAGCCTTTGATACTGTTTGCCATGGCATTCTCCTGCAGAAACTGTATTCCCGTGGTGTGGGTGGGTGCACTCTTCACTGGGTAAAGAATTGGCTCCAGGGGTCCGTACTGGGGCCAGGGCTCATTACTTGGGCCAGTCCTCTTAAGGAGATCTTTATCAAGGGATTCAAGGGCAGCAAAGGTGACTTTGCAGATGACACCAAGTTGGTTGCGAGTGTTGATCTTCTGGAAGGTAGGAGGGCCCTACAGAGGGATCTGGACAGTCTGGAGTGATGGGCCAAGGCCAAGTGTTGGGTCCTGCATTTGAGTTGTAACAGCCCCGTGCAAGGAGCCCCATCCAACGCTCCAGGCTTGGAGATGAGTGGGTGGAAGGCTGCCCGTTGGAAAAGGAGCTGGGGGTGTTAGTTGACAGCAGCTGAACATGAGCCAGGCTGTGCCCAGATGGCCAAGAGGACCAGCGGTGTCCTGGCCTGTATCAGAAACAGAGTGGCCAGCAGGACCAGGGCAGGGATTGTTCCTCACTACTTGGCACTGGTGAGGCCACACCTCAAATCCTGTGTCCAGTTCTGGGCCCCTCTGTACAAGAAGGACATTGAGGGGCTGGAGCGAGTCCAGAGAAGGGCAATGGAGCTGGTGAAGGGTCTGGAGCACAAGTCTGATGAGGAGCAGCTGAGGGAGCTGGGGGGGTTTAGCCTGGGGAAAAGGAGGCTCAGGAGAGACCTCATGACTCTGTACAGCTCCCTGAAAGGAGGCTGGAGCCAGGCTGGGGTCGGTCACTTCTCCCAGGTAGCAAATGACAGGGAAAGGCCTCAGGTTGCACCAGGGCAAGTTTAGGTTGGATATTATGAAAATTTATTCCCTGAAGGGGTTGTCTAGAATTGGAACAGGCTGCCCAGGGAAGTGGTAGAGTCATCATCCCTAGAAGTATTTAAAAGATGTGTAGATGTGACACTTAAGGACATAGGTTAGTGGTGAACTTGGCAGTGTCAGGTTAATGATTGAGCTTCATGATCTTAGACGTCTTTTCCAACCTAAAAAATTATATGATTTTGTCAGCACTAAGGTTTTATGATGGTAATAAATATGTGATGTTTTAGGCATGATATTAGTATCTTCAGCCTCCACCCTCCTTTAAAATACCTTTCAACTTTAAAAACTTTTATTGACATAATTGCACTTGGTCAAGCCTGGTGTGTTCAGGGCAGAACACGTTCTGCTGGCTTAGCACAGAAGCAGGTGCTTATCTCTTTTCAAGAGTTAATCTTTTATCAGCAAACTTCACTGTGCAAATTACTTTCAGAGATGAAAACAAACACTTTGTAGTGACTTAGTGAGAACAGTAAATGTTGACACATACTATGTTCCTGTCTCTGCAAGGAAGTCTTATATCTATTTTAATTTTCTGTATTTTTTGCAAGGATTCTGTACCTTTATACAGCAGAATTTCCTTTGTGAAGATGATCAGTGCATTTAGTTTTAAGCATCAAGACACATGATGCAATTGAAAGTTTGTTATAATTGTGGAAATTAATTAAATATCTAACAAACTATTTTTCTTGCTTTTGTTGAAAAGCTTTCCTTCTCTTCTAAAATTGCTGTGAATAATGAAGCATGTGCTGCTATATTTACCTTAGATGTCCAACTGCTTATGATTAGCTGATTATGATTCACTTAAAAAGTGAAAACTTGCCATGTATGTGAAACATACATTTCCTTAATTCAAGATTTCTCTTTGGAACCCCTTTCTTGGAAATATCAACCCCAGATAGCAGTTTATAAGTATCATTGAAGCATACCATAAATCCTTGACTTAAGTGATCGTAGGCTTTCTCCTCCAAAATTAACACATGTGTTTTTAAAACAATTTTTCTAGTTGATCTGAAACCTGAATCACATCAGCACTTGGATATATCCAAGCTTTCATTATGTTAAAAATTATAAAACATCACATTTTTACAGATGATGTAAATTTATCAGTAAAACACAAGCCTTCAGTTAGTCTGTGATGTCCTGTTGAGCACAATTTTGTTTTTACTGTAAGTCCTGTTTCCCCTGTGCTGATGCCAGGCAGAAGCACTCAGTTGTTTGTGTGGCAGCTCTTCCCTGGCAGTTCCCATGCATAGGGACAGAAACCTCACTCGTGGTAATTCAGCTGCTTATGCTAAATCTGGAGACCACTTTGCATATTTTTCATGATTTTGCCCTTGTAAGAAGTCAGAGAATAAGAACTTTGTATGTAATTGTATAAACTCCCAGCTCCTTGGCCTGTCAGCTTCTCATTGTGCTCTTCTTGCAGTTGTCTTTATCTACAGAGGGAATGGATTTGGTTTTTGAAAGAGGCACATGCTCTATGCTTTATGTAAATAACATATGAAAAACTCTTTTCATATTAACTATTGAATTCTAGTTTTCTGACAGAGAATGGGTTTCAGTTTTTAACAGCTGCAACAAAAAAAAAAGAGATACCCAGATGGGCCTTTTCATCTTCTGCTTTCCCTTGCTACAGACTGTACTTTCCATACTTTATTTGGAAGCAAAGAAAAGCAGTTGGCTATGTTCTGTAAACTTACTAAATTAAAGATGATAAATCCTCATATACAAACCAAAAAGACTGCTGAAATGTGTGTGATTCAACACTGGCTTTTCATGCTAGAGTAAGTAATGTGTATTTGAAAATAGACTGCAAATAGATGGCAAACTGGCTGGAAAGACAAAATGTATATAGAAACACTTTTCTGCATACCTATTTTAAGGCAGCAGAAATAACAGTAGCAGTGTTAATGCACTGATCAGAATATACCACTTTAATAAGAGCAGGATACTCTGAATTTCAGTTCCCAAGGAACTTTTGACAGTTTTCTACTGTAATGCTTTAAAGACAGTATAATAGTTGTCTAGACCTTTTTTGGACTACATGAATATACTACAGTTCATTGAAACAGCTCAGAAAGTCCTGCCTAGTTATAGCACAGAGAACTGTAGTTATAGCACAGCTTTATTTTCCTGGACCTACTTACAGTTCCAGGATCTATTTATTTCTGGACATACTTTCTGACTTCACCCTTAGTGGGATGAGCTGGAAGAGCTCTCTGGATTTTGTGTTTCAGGGCCAGAATCTACCTTGCAGTTTTATATGAGGGGATCACTGGAAACAAGAGCAGTTCAAGCTTAGACCCACTGTCTGTTCAAAGTGAATTCCTTGTAATCCAAATAAGAAAAAAATACAGTTTAGTACAGCTGCACTACGGAGAGTTTAATGCTATGGTTGAATACATGCACAGGTGGGCTTATCTACAGTCTGCGTAGCACATAGACATTCATAAAGGTGGAAATACAAATGTTGTGTTTACACAGTGCAGGGAATCCAAGACCCAAGATCCAGGGCCCTGGTGCTCACTGAACATCTGTAGTCTCTCTCCCTGGATTTGTGGGAGATCCAAGCAGGTGGAATTCATCAATGTGTAAAAGGAAACTAATCTGAATAGGTACCATTATTAAAATGCATTGCAGTGCCAGATTAGCAGAAAAACAGGAAGGCTTTGAGAGGAGTGGGAAAAGCATTGTCCAGTGCTGAATAAAGTGCCAGTTACTCTCCTGCAGCCCCAGGTGTGTCAGAGCAAGGCAGGAGTGGACACGGTGTGGGGTGAGGACTGGCAGAACGCTGCGCAGCCGCCCCGTGCAGGTCTCAGCAGCTGCTGGTGTTTGCCAAGCCCTCGGCCTCCCCACTGCTCTCTGAAAGCCAAAGTGGACACACACTTCCACTGTTTCTCTGGCAAGGCACCAAAACTGGGCTGGCCAAAAGCCTGAGGCACAGAGGAGGCTGGCTCAGCAAGCTGTGTGCTGCCCATAGAGAGAGGCATTTTTTAAGGAACCAGTATTTTATGTGTTGATTTGTTTCCTTCCCTGTTAAACACTGGTTCTGCTTTGGAGAGGGGAGTGAGAAAGCAAAATGACATGGAGTGGGAGCCAGACCCTTCCCTGGGCACACTTTGGGTGCAGGTGGAAGCAGATCCAGCTGTGCTTTCCTTCAGAAAATCCCCCAGCCCCTGCCAGCCCCTGCAGCCTGTCAGTGTAGGTCTCATCATTCTGCGTTTGTTCTTGGCATGACGTCTGCTCTTTTGGGGGAATATCCTGCCACTCCAGAGGTCAGAACTGATATGGTCATCTGTGACTTGCTATATGAAGGCACAGACTATTGCAGCCAGTAATAGTGAAGGTCTAGAATGATCTCCTGTAACTTCAGACTGCATTTCGCATCATTTTAATAGAGGAAACTACCTCATAAAGAAGAAAAAGTGTACTTTTTAATAGACTGGAGCTGTTGCCTTGTGCAGTGAAAGGCTTGGAAATGTGTTGTGCATTGCTGGAGAGAGTTCAGTGCTGCTTTTGTCTTTAAGTGGAGAAAGGTATGACATATCCACACTGAAAAATCCATGCACTCTGCTCATGTTTTACAGCCTCTTCCTCTTAACCCTAGCACAAGCACACTCTCACCCAAACAAACAAGCACACACTTCAGTCTGTTCTCTGCTCTCTTGAGAAAAGCTGCTCATGTGGCTCCTTGTGGAACTTTGATCTCCTTCCTCCTGCTCCCTCAGCGTGGAGCAGCTCGCGTGGTGCCAGCGCAGTTTGTGGGGACGCGCAGAGCAGCTGCAGCGCCTCGCTGGACGTGTCCTCCTGGGGCCTGCAGCTCTCAGCTGGTAGAAAGCATTAATCACCGCCTGGAGATGTGCACAGATTATCAGCGCTAAAAATCATGGGAAATTGAACTGGTGGGAGGGATTTGGGGGAAAAGCCAGTTATGAAAATGGCCTGATTTTTCAGGCATGAGTCATACCATTTATTAAAATAGGCTTTTGTACTTTCTAAAGCTCCCTCGGTTCTATGAAATCGGTGTAAAGCTAATATTTCTATCTCTGCTGTGCATCAGCCTCCTTGAAAAAGTGGAAAAAGCTGAGCTCCATGCAGATCCTGGGATTTCATGTCAGAATCAGAAGCTGAAAGAAGATTTGCACGGATGTTACTATTTATATTTTATGTATCTGAACAGAAACTGTGAAGCAGCCAGGCACAAGAAGCACCAAAGATGCAACATTAAGTGCTCCTAAACATAGAAAATCCAGAATAAATATTCTGATTTTTCTCATCTTAATAGTAACATAAGTGGTGAATGACCAGCTAAAACCCTTGCCAATGAAATTTGCAAACTCTAAGGATAGATGAGACAGTAAACAAATGATTGAACTCTATTAATTAAATGGTCATTACCTCAAAAGAGATGGGGGTTTTGTACAGCTAATGGTATAACTACAAGGCAATACATCTAGGAACTGGGAATACAGACTCCACTCATTGCTGTGGAGCAGTGCTGTGCAGGGAAAAGAAGGTGTGCAGGGCACAAATTATTCCTATTTTATGCTATTTGTGCAGTACAGTGCAGTAGTAACTGTGAGCCTGAGATGTACAAAAAGAAAAACAGCCAGTAAGAAAAGGAGGATGAGGTTGTAATTGTGGGCATGCAGTTCAGATAAGTGGGTTTTTAGGAAAGATAAAGAAATTCTCAAGAGGACTCAAGGAGGGCTAAAAAAAGGTCAGTATTTAGGGGGAAGTATTTATTCACATGATAAAAGATATGTTTGAGAGTTGGCTTCATCTCTTCACAGACTTCTTTGCAAAGATTTTTGACCAGATTGTATGTGCCTTTCTAGTGAAAGTGTGACAAAATCCAGGGATTAGCAGCTAAAGTTAAGCAAATTAAGGTTTGAGTTAAATCTTTATTGTCTGGCAGGGCAAGTGACTGAAGGCTTGAATAGCTTGTAAAGGGAGTAGTAAAGTGGTCAATAAATGCTTTAAAGTATGAGTAAACTAATTTTCTTTGGTAAGATTAAAAGATACTTGTTAAATATTGTTTCTGGGAGAAATTTTGTGGCCTGTGTATGTGGGAGATTAGACTGGTGGGTTGTGACCCTACTTCCAAAGTTTGACACCGATGAGTATATGTTAGTGTTGGTGCCTTTCCTTCCAGAACCATAAATGCTCTTGTGCACTTCTGTGGTTTTGGAGGTTGCCAGTCACCATATTTTTACTTTAATCTGTTTGGTACATTTCTTTCTGTTGCATAAGGTGCACACTGTAACACAAACATGCTGCCACCTGAACATCTGTGTGTTAAATTGGAATGAGAAACATTAATTCACCCCACCTTGCTCTTTGCATCACCCTCATAATGTACAAATCCAGGTCCTGACACTCATCAGCCATGGCTTGACTGTTAAAGACAAACTGAAATGAGTGCCAGTTTGCTTTTCTGTGCTGCACTATGAAGAGCAGTGAACTAATTCAGGAATAGTAATGTCAATCCCTATCTAGAGCAGCAGCTTCTGTGAGAGGTACAGATACCTGGAGCAAGAGCCTTGTCAGCTGCCACAAGTTTATCTGCTACTGCCTCTGAGTCAACACCCAGAGGCAACAACCTCTAAACTACCTTTAAAGAAACTGCTCCTGGGCAAGTCTGTGCAACCCTCTCAGCATTCTGCAATCGGTTTGGAAAAGCTTTTCACTCCCACTTTCCTCTGCTGCTTGCAGCAAAATGTGAGCTGCTAAAGCAGCTGAGCTGGGCACCCGTGACTGCACCTGCACCTCTCACCCAGCAGCTGCCAGTGCAACAAACCCAACCTTCTGTGTGTGCTCTGCATTCAGCATTCACATCGTTGGGATTCACTGAGGACAAGGCCGTGTGTAGCTTCTCCTGGTTCTTGCTGAAAGCCACTGCACCTGAGGAGAGCTTTCAGAGGCAGCCAGCATCCACATCTGCCTTCTCCTCCTCCACATCTTCCTTCTGGTCTGTGGTCTGGAAATCCCTTTTTCCACACCTTTCCTCATCCTTCGGCAGAGTCACAGCCTGGACATTTCATCACAAGTCATGAATAAGTCAGATGATTTTAAAAAAAAAAAAAAGAAGAGCTCCATGAGGTACAGAATTAATTTTGGTGAGATTTTATTTGATGATGTATACGCAAAAAGGCAGTCTGAGCTGTACTCCTCCTATTTATATTTTTAGCTTCTTTTAAAATATGTAAAAAATTACAGGCTGCAAACACATGATATGTGAACTATCCTTAGAAATGAGGAGGTTAAAATATGAAAGTCAAGGAGCACGCCAAATTCTATACTGATGCTACATGTCATAAGCATTTTGGCTGCAAACCCTGTGTTGTCTAAATCATATACAAATATTCTCTGACACACAGTCATTGGACTTAGCTTTTTCACTTGCACTTATTTATTGTATAAAAATCTACCCTTCTATGGACTGAAATAATTACAGCAGAGATTAATGACTTCAATGGAAAACCTAGGCTTTGGTGCTTTAAGTATATAAATACAACAATGTTGCAGTCAAAACAGGTATTGTTATTCTAAAATATGTTCAGTATTTTGGCATAAAAATGTTTACATTATCTAGTTTCATGATCAGTAATTCCTGAATTTCAGAGTGCTTGACAATGTCTGCAGCATGAGCGTGTTTGTCTCTGATTATCGTAATTCCTGAGTACTGTCAGAGCACTTCAGTTAATGACACAAACAACAGAATAATTTTAGTTAAAAACTGTGGTGTCATATTATTTAACTTGAGTCAGAAAACATACAGATATTTCTTATGCTGTGAATGGTTGTCCATAGTAATTCTCTTTCCAAGGGAGCATTTGTAGAGCCCTCTTTCATTTAAGATTATGAATCGCAGTAGTGCTGAATAAGTAGAGCTTGCCTTTTTCAGACTGAGTTTCAGATGGCCCCAAATTAAAAAAAAAATTGTCTTTAAATTAGGTTATTCTAATAATGTGGTAAGATATTGATAGATATTGCTACATTTACTTATTATGTCAGTGATCTTAAAATGAAACTGGTAGCTGTGAACACCTACGTACTAACTGTGCCTCTGACAGCAAACCCTTTGTAGGCACGTCTCCAAACCTCTCCTCTACTTCCATTCTTCAAAAATAGTGATTGCTAGTAAGTGTTGTTTAATAGTATTGCATATGATACGTGTTCAAAATGGGAGCACAGCAGCATTGTGTACCTGCACTAATTAACACGTCAGAACACCAATTTGCAATGCGAAATTGGACTTAACAAAGCCATGTTGCATCCCTGAGGACATGATAGATTCAGCATCAAAATGAAGCAGACAAAAAGCTAAGTGGCTTTTACCACTTTTCCATCTTTTCCAAAGATCTTTGACAGAACCAGGCAATCTAAGGGATGCCTGACAGCCTATGCTGCGTGACTCTGGGGCAGATGGGCCTGCTTGGGCAAAAGCATGTGCAGTTCAGAAAGTTCCTGTGTCTGGATTACTCCTTGTGTCCCAAAGGCAGAAGTCCATTTGTACAGACAGTGGCTCCTCTTACAGTGGCCCAGCCAGGCAAGGGACATGCTTCTTTTCAAGATGGTCTGACCTCATAAGACAGTTTCTGCATCCACACAGATGGTGTCCTGAGGATCATATATAGGACTGGCACCTTCCTTATTGTCTGAGTGACTTGACATCCCTGGAGAAGGTGATTGGGCTTTTTCCTCTTTGAGGTTATTTCTTCAGTTCACAAGCATCAAATGACTTACTGGCAGTTTCTGTGTGAATACAGCACTGCCTATTTTTGCAAGGTTGTCATGTGTGGTGTAGTTCTGTGGGGTCCATGAAGAGTAACCTGAGACACAGGGAGGTGTTAAGAAGGGATGAGAGCAAGAAAGATTGTGTTGGGGATGAGAATGAAAGGAAAGCAGGCCAGCAGGGCTCCAGGCTCTGGGTCTTGTGTAACACCTTGGACTCTGCTGGTTTTTGGAACCCATGTGTTGGGCAGAGCAAAAGCTCTGTGTCTGCAGTAGGACAAGTGACTGATTCCTGTAATCTTAGATTTCACTGACCTCAGTGCATGCCTGTGTTGTTGTTTACACTTTACACAGAAATATCTATAGCTCGCCAGTTCTTACGAGTTAGTAGTGCAAGAAATGGAATTTATAAACTAGAAAAATTCAGAATCTGGATTCTTCATTGAAATGTTCAACTGTGGGAAATTATTTCTGTGGAACGTGATCACAGAAGCTGGATGAAAACACCTACTGCAGCTGTTTTAAATGCTGCACCACTGATGCAGAGAGTACTCCAGAGGGCTTTCCTGCAAACAGGACCTACAGGAGTCAGAGCACTTTGAGGACCTGGCACAGAGCTCCATCCAACTACTGCGTTTTTCATTGCTGTTAAGATGCAGCATAGGTGGCAGTGCACAGGCAGACATTACAGTGATGTTGCACTCTGGGGGTAGGTTTGGTGCTCCTGCTCTGACACCAGCAGCCTGGGATTTGCTCTCAGTGTCAAAACAGGTTGCGATTAAGATTTTTGTTCATTATGTAAGAAATGATTTTTGGCCAGGTGCCTGTTCCCAAACCTTGTGTATCTGTGCAAAGAAGGGAAGTGGCCTGCAGGAAATGTCGGGGACACGGTGTCTGTGGTGAACAAGACAGAGGAAATACACGGGTCTTGATTCTTTGCTGCCCTGTAGCTCTGAACAAGGTAGTTGGACAGAGCTCCCAGGGGCTGTCCTAGACTGATGAATTTACACAAAACCTGATGTAAGGAGCTAAGTGTGGTCTGTAGTGAGCAGCAGCAGCAAGTGGCACACAGAGGAAGCGTGCGTGGGGGTGGACCATTATGCAACCTTGTCATGGAGAGGTAAAGTACTTCCACTTGGAAATAAGAAGTGCATGTCATTAATCAAAGTGATCCAAAAAGTTCTTTGCAGCATTTGCCACTACAATTCCTACTTTGTCACTGTTGCTATAAAGGATGTACACTGAAGCCACCCATGTGAAGCTGACCACCTTCCTCCTCTTCCTGAACCTGCACAGGGGAAGAGGAGAGCTCTGAGCTTTGCTTCCTTACAGCAAGGTCTGTGGTGCACAAGTTGCACATGGGTAGGCTTGGATTTCTTTCTCTGCCTACCAGGCAGAGACATTCTATCCATTTATTTTCCTAGTGTCCAACAAGCACCATTTTATGGACAGCAACCTGCTCTACCAGTGCAGAATGAATTTCCGCCGGCGGCGGCGATTAATGGAGCTCCTCACTGAGAAATCTCGCTTGATGCCAGAAAGCCACGACAGCCCGTTTTGCCTGCGCAAACAGAACCATGACAACAGGAAACACACCAGTTTTCTCTCAGGTGACTCATTAATTATACTGCTGTATGTACAGTGACTCTGTGGAATATTAAAAAATTGGTTTTGGACAAGGGATTTCAGTGTTAGGTAAAAAAGCAGGGCTGAGTATTATGTGTCCCTGTTCATAGGGATTGGACTTTCACTCAGTTTACCAAACCTATAGCTCCCTGGGGTGTATCTGTATCAATGGCATTTCAGATGCTGATCAAAATTTGGTGTCCATGTTCAAACTGAACTGGATAAGTCACCCAAACTCAAAATAATTTGTCATACCTTCTATGTGGAGTTTTCAAGAAGATTAAAAGTGAAGGGAAGGTACCCTGCAGAATTTGTGTACAGCAATATCTAGTAAGAACTTAAAGAAGGGAATGAAAAACTGGAAAAACCTAGTTCCCTATACTGAAATGCCTCTTAGAAAACACTGCAATGGGAGCAGCTCAGCCATCCTGTTAGTTCCAGCATTACTCTTGTGCAGTGACTCTTCTAGCAATATAGGACACACTAACCCATTCCCAGTGTTGTCAGTGAAAGCAAGGCTTGTTGATGTTTTTCTAAAAAGAAACAGGGAAATGGCTTAATAACTGGTACCAGCTCCCTCTCTGTCTTTGTTTTCTCTCTGCTGGTAGTGAGTCCCACCAAGGAGATAAAGATTGTGTCGGCAGTGCGGAGGAGCAGCATGAGCAGCTGTGGCAGCAGCGGGTACTTCAGCAGCAGCCCAACGCTCAGCAGCAGCCCCCCCGTGCTCTGCAACCCCAAATCTGGTGAGCACCAGCGTGGCTTACAATGCACAGCAGCCAGGGTGTGGACATCTCTTTGGCAGAAGGCGATGTGAAGAATGCCAATCATCACACCTCAGCTTATGTTTCCAAGAATACATTAAAAATTCACAGTGTCACAGGTTTTGTAGGCCAGGGGGTTCTATCATCTTCCAGCCTGAAGTCCTGTTGAACACAAGCCAGATGTCTGCTTCCAATAATCTCTGCGTCAAGTCCGTAATTGTGGTTTGAGCTGCAGTTTATCTCTTAGGAGGACATGCAGTCAGAGGCCTAGATTTGCCTCTTCACTGCCAAGCTCCAGTTCAAATCTCCTCCTAGAGACATTCCTGAGGTGCAAGTCAGAGGAGAGTTTAACTATGCAGTGACTACTTGAGCTGCCATGAAATAACACCTGGCAGAAAACAGCAGCCTCTAAAAAAAACTGAGGCAGCATTGTTTCAGCCTGTCAGAGACCACTCAAACATTTTCATTTGTTTTAAGTATTACGCTGGTCTGTTCAGAAGGTAGAAGTAGCATTGAAACTTATTTTCCTTCTGAAAGGATTTCCTATCCCACACCGGAAGGTTAAACATACCCATTCTTCCACAGTTCACTTAAAATTGTTTCTTACTGTACATCTGGAAAAGGAAAAACAGACCAAGATAGATATTGTTTCAGCCTGTTTCCCTCAGAAACAGACCTGAATATCAAACAGATCCCCTGCTGCCCTTTGAGTTCCTTGTTATTTCAAATTCACCAAGTCACCACCACTGGTGTGGGGAGCACTGTACAATGGGGTAAGGCTTCAGTGGATATGTGTAATCTTTGCTTTCAGAAGGATGCTGGCATTTGAAGTGATTACAAGAGAGTGCCTCAAGCACTAGGTGAATGCTGTTCAAAACATTGACCATTTACTTTGGAGATGAGTGAACTAAAGTGCATCTCATTCCTGCTGTGCAGAGTGGCCATCAGAAAGGAAAGGATATTTCCCTTCTCTCTCCCGTTAGCACATTTCCTTCCCTCTGCTTAAGCTCTGCAGGGAATTCAGTATGAAGCTTTGAACTAAAATAATTGGAAGGACTCAGTAGGATTATCTGCTCAGAAGCCATAACCCTCTCCAGCAGAACTGCTGCCAGCCTGGGAAATGCTGTCAGTTCTAGTGGCCACCTCATCCTCAGAGTGTGTTGCTGTTGGGTGTTCAGCACCACCTTCCAATATGCTCTCCCCTTTATGCAGGGGGCTTGCCCCTGTATAGAGGGTGCTACAATATCATGTTTTGGCAGAATATCTCTCAGGTGTACTTTCCAGAAATGCTCTGGTAGCTTTTGTATGTGGAGCTGTTTGTCCCCAGTACATTAATTACATTCTGGAAAATTTTCTGGCACAGATAAAACAGCATTCATGTGCTATCCATAAATGTGTGTGTTATCTGAAGTATGCCAACTATTCTGTTCATTTATGGTTCTGATTTTATATGAAGTGTCAGCCCATGAGTAGTGAGAACAAGTTTATTTTAATGCAGCTGATTACACAATACTGGAAGAAAAAGAATAGGCTGATATTGCTCTTGCATAAATTTTTCAGAAGACATGTTCCCTTAGGACTAGTTTTCAAACTCTGAATAGCTTTAATAGACTCATATCTGAAAGAAGACAGCAGTGGGCTTATAAACAGACTGATTTTTAAGAATTATACAGTTACTGGCAATATAGGGTTATTTCTCCCAGAGCCCAAGTACAGATCCACATGTCAGCTCTCATAGGTTAACATAAGGCTGTCAAATGTAAATGTTATGAGGAATTCTTAATCCTCTGCTGACTATAAAGAGACTTTGTTCACAAATAGCTTCCTGCTATCCAGACCCTGAGCTGTTGCTGAACTGTGTGCTAATAAACAAAAGGCAGAGGTATATTTATTGTCAGACAAGCTCTCTTGCAGGCAAGCACTTAAAAAACACCCAGGTCATGACTTGACCAATCATGTAGAAAAACAATCATCAAACTAAAAAATATTTCAGGAGGTATAATGAAGGGAGGCACATAAGGGAGCCCTGCATGGATGATTTACCTGATTCTGACTTGTCAAATGAGCACAGTCATTCAGTTTTTTTCACGTTGACCAGACAGGCTCGGCAAAGTGTAACACTGGTTAAATGACAGTTTGTCAAAATGCATGGGAAAGTTAAAAAAAAAAGTATTGGTTTGTCTGCTAGAATTCTCCCTGCTCCCATGAATGTCATTAAGAAACTCAAGAATGTCTTCAAATACCATCTGTGAGAAATTTTGTCTCCCACCTGTGACTGAAAAGACAGACATTGTCAAAATTATTTATCACTAAAAGAAAAACAGACATAATTTTGAGGGTGAAGCAGGTAAATAGGGTGAACAGCATGTATCTTTATGTTGTCCTCTGTATTGTGAAGCATTTATGGAAAGATAAAAAATGGTACACAGGATGGTATTGATTTTCTTTGGCAGAACTTTAGATTTACTTTGTTCAGAGGAAAATTACGCCATTACATAGGAAGGCAATGGGAACCTGCAGAAACTCACTGGTATTTCCTTTCATTTAAAATCTCAGACACCTGTAGGTTACCTAATCTGTCCCTGGATTAGATGGGAGTTATAGGTCTGTGCCTACAGCTGCAGAAATCTCTTGAGATAATTCCTCACCTGAGCAGGATTTTCTTGCTACTTAATTCTGTGATTCAAACCCAACTCAGATGAAATAGCACTGAGCACCCAACAAGTACACAGTAAGCTGGGAAGGAAAGCTGCTCTGTGCCAGGAGGGTTGGTCACTTGTTTCAACACTGGATACAGGAAAAGCCTCTTCTGATTTTTGTGATAGTGTTTAGAGGATTTTGATTGCAGGCAACAAAGTCTGTTGGCTAAATGCCCCAATTTTCCAAAGATCTCATCAATTCTACTCAGAGTTATTCTGCAGGCTTTGCTTGGTTCTCTTGCTACTTCCAGGCAAGTCTGCAAGAACTGCAAGCATGAATGGGATGTGAGGCCAAAAAGAGGTATCCCGACACTGTATCTTATTTATTAGGAGAAACTCCTGAAGAATGTTTTTATTGAATATTCATTTCTGTACCTCCACAGTATTAAAGAGACCCGTGACTGCTGATGAGCTCTTGATGCCCGGAGCCCCATATGTTAGAAAAACTTTTACGGTATGTCTCCAGTATTTTTCTTTATTTTCTGCATGTTATATGCATAGGGCAATCCAAACAGACATTTTCTGGTGGGATAATTAGAGCTTAATTGCATTTGCTGAGGTTTGTACTTTAAAATCCCAAACTCCATGATCAGTACTTGCACAAATTTCAGGTCTGATTTGGCATTTGTTTATCCTGTCTTTATGCCAGTGTGATACTGCTGACTTAGAAGGGGTGTAAAAATGCATAAAGCCTGTAACATTTGTATTATACAAACTCATCCAGACTTGGTGCTCCTGCTCTGCAGGAGTGGATTATCTACCCAAACTGAAGTTTTCTACTAGGGTTTTCTATACGATGGGACAGAAAATTCAACTTACAGACATTATTAGAGCCTTTCTTTAAAGACGTTTTTGAACCTAGTCACTGGAAGCATTGCTTTTACAGCCTCCTAGTTCAACAAAAAAAGTTCACTAAAAGCAAGAAGATTCATTTGGAAAGAACCTCTCCAACGAGTGACACAGCCGCCTGTACTCTGCCATGTGTTGGAAGTATAGCAATGTTGCAATTACGTGTTGGATCATTTGGAAGTTGCCCCGTAGAATTTCATGGAGCTGCTTGAAAGTGATCATGTCCTTTCCTCTTTCCAGATCGTTGGTGACGCCGTGGGCTGGGGCTTTGTGGTGCGGGGGAGCAAACCCTGCCACATCCAGGCTGTGGACCCCAGTGGGCCAGCAGCTGCAGCTGGGATGAAGGTGGGTTCTCAAAATGGGATGATTTCTCAGGGGATGTTGTGCTGCTCAGTAAAGGTCTTGGGCTACCTGTATTTGGGGAGGGAGAGGTGCTTTTATTTCCAGTGTTGAGTGCCTTTGTTTCAGTTTCAGGCATTTGTGCACAGTGAGTTCTGTTGCCTTTTACCCCGTCCTGTGTCTTTTCTTCTGTCCTTGAGATTCTTGAAGTCTCTTTTTCACATGAGACTCAATTATCCTTTCCAGGTTGCTTTCTTGACCTTTTCCGTTTTTGTGTTGGGTGTTTATTCACATGGTTGGCTGGTTGTGGTGGTGGTGGTCTTCTGTTTTTCTGATTGATTTTTTATTTTCATGGTTTTTTTAAACTCTACACAATTTTAGCTTCCCTCTTTGCTTTCCAGTTTATGTGATTACTGGTATGCAGCTTCTGGACTTTGCCTGTATAGGAGCAGGCAAAGTCAGACATAGCTATTGAAAGAGAAGCTAGCATAGCCCATTGTTCAGTGCAAAGCAGTCATGTTTCAACACAATTTGGAAAGAACAATGGATGATACTTTCATGTTTCATAAACAGATGAAATAGTTTCATAAGGGATTTAAGAATCAATAAATGCACATTCCACTTTTAGCTTTTGCACTGCTAATTCGGAGCCCATTGGCTTACCTGTGGGCTTGGATCACATCCTGCATATATCTGTGAATTAATCTCTGCCTTGTACAAAGAGAAAAATACAGGTGAACTATTATGTTAAGTACAGATAAAAGCAAGGAAATTAAGGTAGCTGCTACACCTGCTCCAATGGCCAGAAAGATAAAGTTACCAGTTTATGCCATGCTTTATTGTACAGCAGTAACACAGATGAAGGTTTTAGGTGTATTCCACATGCTCCCCAGTTTGCCATGAATTTTTTCCAGCCTTCTGATTCGTCACACTCATCCCAGTTGCCTCTCACCTGGAAATTCACAGCCACCAAGCTGGAGGCCACACTCCAGGGATGCACATCCTGCCCACTGCACAGTGCCAGACCTGCCTTGGGACCCTCTTTGGCAAGTGCATGACAGGGGTTTCTGCTCTCTGGCTGCTGATTCTTTTTTTAATGAATCTTTGAAGAACATACTGTCTTTGAAACATTTTTTTTTCAGTCCAGGCAGGCAAAACCCCTGGGACAGGGAATGGCAGCTGCAGAGCTTGTTGGTACATGCAGCACCCAGATACATCCTGCTGGCAAACAGCTTGAATTCTGAGGGAGCTGGAATTTTTTTATATGTTTTATACAACACCTAAGTATAATATTACAATTACAATTTTTATATGAAGAGTATAATTTTAAAATAATGATCCTGCCTAAAATTTAAAGGATCTAAATTTAAAAATAAGTAATTAATTCATGTGTATATTCTAGATCCTGAACTTGGGAGTTTAGTATATTACAACACCTTTTAATCTCTGAATATAGAAGCTAGCAGTAAAGTGGAGCAATTCTGAAACCTGACTTGTAAAAAGCAACACTGTGGTGTCATATGTGTAATCCCATGGGGTTGCAGAGGTCTACCTGAACCACTCAAGGCTGATGAATGCAAAATAGTTCACTCTCCTGAGAGGAACAAACACTGTTGTAAAACTGGGATGCATTGCCTTGATTTTACACAAGGACAATATCTGGTGATTTTCAAAGCTGTTAACTTTATATGAAATGGTTTTTTGGAGCAGAATTGCACATAAAAATTTATAGCCATATATGAGATGATGCCCCTCTTCAGACACAAAAATTGTTGCCCCATTTTTGGAAATGCTGAATACCTTTTAGCCTAGTGAAGAAATGGTGTTTTTCTTAGAAAATAAGGGCTTTTGTTGAGATGTTCCCATGGCAATAAGTATGTAAATCACAGTGCAGTATTTGAAATTTTAAAAAATCTATGTCACTTAATCCATCTGTTTACAGAGCTCCTCAATCTGGCAAATTTAAAGGAATCAAATGACAGGCTTTAGATGACAGCTCCTGGAAATTAAACATTTCCCTGTGTGGAAGCTGCAGGAAGGGCATTTTGAAAATAGGCTGTTGGGCACAGTAACTTCTGGTGGGCTGGTGCAAGAGGCTTTTGTCTGCAAAAAGAGTGCTACACCAAAGAAGCGCTAACAAGGAAAGTTGGCTATGATGAAAAGGGCAAGAATTTGAAGAAGAGCCAAGCCTTGGCGTTGCAGTTTGTAGAAGAGTTCTTGGCAGTAGCAGCAGGGATTTTCCTCCTAAGGAGATGCATCCACTGTAATTGTTTTTAGAAGTGTCTTTATTTGTAAAGCTTGTGATTTTGCACTTGCCTGTTTTGGAGAGTACTATTTTCCTGTCTCTGCATTATGCTGGACAGACTGTTGAGAGAGGACTGCTGCCTACAATCTCATTGTAGGACCTTGGTTTGTGCATTTAAAATTATACCATGTATCACAGAGAGGTAAACATTGCAGGCTCAGACTACCTGCTGGACTTAGTGGTGTCTTGCTTTCAGTCTGACCTTGGCTGGGCTCTTGGCCTGCTCCAAAGTGCTGTGAATTGTGAGTCTGAGTAGAGAACTCAATGAGCTCAGGACAGAGCTGTGGCCACATGCAGTGGCTGGGGCTGGGCAGGGCGCGAGCGGCTGGGACATGTGGGCTCTGTCACACATGTGCACCTTGGCGTGGCAGCACTTGCCATCTCCTCATGTGAGACATCCTCTTTGGGGGGAATTTTCAGACAATTGATTTCTCACAAAATCCCTGCTAGCATGGGCTGCTGAAGATGTGTAAGAGGCTGTAAGCTTTAGGACTTTTTTGACTTACCAGCTCTTGGAGCTGGTAAACAGGATTACCACTCACAGTCTGAGGTTTCAGGTGTGAAGCTGAGAAAGTAATTCAATCAATATTTAGTCACTTAGCTTTATTAGAGTATTTTTGGACGTGGTTTGCTGAAGTGTGGTTGCTGTAAGCACATTAACAAGTGGGAGCTGGAGGCAATGCAAGGCTATGAAAGGAGTCAGTGTTGCGATGCGTTCTTCTAAGTTATTTGCAGCTCTGTTTAGCTGTCTGCTGTCATCAGCACTGCAGACAGGAACAGCATGATTTTGAAGTTCCCTAGTTGCTTTAATATTCATTATTGACTGGCTGAAAAATCTGGTTCTCTGCAGATGACATTGCTAAATATTGCCAGCTGTTGTCAGTGAAACTTTTTCTCTTTTTTCAGTGATTTATTCTGTTTTTAAGGTGCAAATATTACTTGAAAAGTCACAACTTGGCTTCAAACTAGTGACTTAAATTATGCATCACATTGTTATTTAGTGTGCCATAACTGCAACAGAGTGTGACAGAACAAGCAGACCTAGCTAAGTATGAGGCTTGTGAGAGGGACAAATTAATCACTCATTTTGCTGATCATCCGTTCTTCCCACTGGCTGGAGAAATCAGTGCCCAACTCCAACCATTAAAGAACTCTATCTGATTCTTAGTAAATTAGTATTTATAGCTGTTACACGTACGGTCTTCAAATCCTACAAATTGCCATGGCTGTTCAAGCATTTCAAGCCTATTCTTCATTTCAGTCAGCAGCAGGGAATTTGAAGGACTATGTATGGTCACTGGTACCAACCCCTTCTGTCTGGAGCTCAGCTTGGGAACTGTGATGTGCAGCCAGGACCCTTTCAGCATGGTTCTGCTCTCCTGATCTCTAAAAGCTGGCACAGGGAGGAGATCAGCTTCAGAAATTTTCTGCCTGTGCACTCGTCTTCTGCATTCACAAACGATTATTTCAGGTCCAGTTTCTCAAATGATTTCACTAGCAGAACAAGAGCCAACTCTCAAGTGTAATTGAATTGCCACTGTGTCAAGAAGCCAACTGATGTCACTTCATCAAGGACATCAGGCCCATTCCATGCAATCAAAGGAACATCTATACTATCTGATTAGTCCAAAGAATTCAAGTACTCCCACAATAATAGCATATTACAGGCTTGTAACATAGAAGACTAAAAGGCACCCATTTTAAGTGTCTAGTGGGGTGAAAACCAGCTCAAAACCATGTGATCTCAGAGAAATTCCCAATGCCTTATATTCCTGCAGTTGGAAGAAATTTTAACTGTGAGATTCTCGTGAAGTTGAACATACCTCAGGCTGCAGAGAAACACAAAACCCATTTGATGGTCCTTGCCAGCCTGACCTCAAACATGAGGATTGCATAACCATTTGGCAGGCAAGATAAATCAGTGTAAAAAATTCTTAAAAAAAAAATCCTCCAGGAAAAATTATCCCAAGTCCAGTTTCCAATCTTTTACAGGACAGTGGAAAAGGTAGAGAAGCATTGATACTGTAAGTGAGAAACTTCCTTGTAACTCCTAAAGGCACTCTCCCTAGTGGGAGCATGAAAACTGGGATTTGCTTTGTATCAATAAGGCACAACTTCATTTAACCCTCTCTGTGGAGTTTAGGAAAGAGAAGATACCTCAGGGTTTGATGCTGGGCCTCTTGCTCTTTAAAGCACTCCAGAGATGCTTCAGTGCTAATTGAAGGTATCTGAAGGGTACTTTCATTTTTTCATGGAACTGAGCTTTAAATGAGAGGATGGATAAATATTTATGCTGTGCACTAGCATATGGTGTTGTTGAAGCAGATGCAATTCAGTCTTAGAATTCTTATCTTATACCAACATGTTACTGATTGTAGAAAAGCATAAATTACATGAGTTGCCATCTGTTTTCAATTAAAGCATGAAAACAGTGAGGCAGGTTGGGATTTTCCTTTAGCTGTGTTATCAGCTCACTGCTGAATTTGATAATTACACTAGAGTGAGTTGAGAATGGATGTATTTGGTAATGTGAACACTCAAAAAAAGTTGCTGACAAACTGCTTTCATAGCTTGTCCATAAATAGAGAAGCAGCAGAGCTAAACATGCATAGCACTGCCCACAATGAATACCACTACTGTAGGGCTTGAATATAAATGTATATACATAATTTTCAAACATGTGCTATAAGTGCTTCATTTTCTGATAGTATTTAATTCTAAACTATGGTATAAAGGTCCATTCTCCTCCACAGAAATGTGGAAGCTGTATTCAAGCATCTGTGACTCTGAAAAAAATCTAATTTTAAGAAATCAGGTTTTATGTTTTACCATAAAATCAGTCTGGTTTTGCAGAACTGAAGAAAATTCAAAGATGTTTTAACTCTGTCTTTCACTTTATGTAGCAGTAACCAGGACCTCAGATTTCATGTGCTACTATTCATCACAGAGATTGGAGTGTGAGCTGAGTAGGGTAGCATTAGCCTCAAACATCACTGAAGTCATGCTTGAGAAGAGTGATTTTTACATTACAGAATCAAAGAATGTGTCAGGTTGGAAGGGATCACAGGGGATCATCTGGTCCAGCCTTCTCTCTCAGGCCATTTCACAGGATTGTGCCCATCCAGTGAGGGGGATTCCACAGCCTCCCTGGTCAATCTGTTCCAGTGCACGGTCACTGCCCAGTAAAGAAGTTCTTCCTCATGTTCAAGTGGAGCTTCCTGTGCTTCAGCTTCTGCACGCTGCCTCTTGTCCTACTGCTTGGAACCACTGAGAAGAGCTTGGTACATCCTCTTGATACCCTCCCTTTAGATATTCATGGACATTAATGAGGTTGTCTTTCAGTCATCTCTTTTTGAGGCTTAACAGGCCCACCTCCCTCAGCCTTTCATGGTAAGAGAGATTCTCCAGACCCTTGACTGACTTAGGAGCCCTGCACTGGATCCACTCCATTTTTTCATGTCTGTCTTGTACTGAGGAGCCCAGAACTGGACACAGCTCTCCAGATGTGCCTCAGTGTGGCAGAGTAGAGGGGCAGGATCACCTCCCTTGACCTGCTGGCAATGCTTTTGCTAATGCACCCTAGGATACCATCAGCCTCCTTGCTCTTGGACAGCTTGTTGTTCACCAGGACCCCCAAGTTCTTCTCGCAGAGCTGCTTCCCAGCAAGGTTGTCCCCCAGCCTGTACTGGTGCATGGGGTTATTCTTCCCCAGGTGCAGGACCGGGACTTTAGGACATGTTAAGAGCACAGCAATGGTGAACATAATGTTGAACAGTTTGGTGAACAGTTTGGATGGCTTTTTCATTATTATTTATTTAATCAATCCTTAGTGGAAATCTTTCTAAAAGACTCTAAAGAAAAAATTAATAATGCTGTGCTAGTCAGTAGCATAATGATTCAACAGAAGTTGGAAGAGATCATTTACTTGTGAATGTGAAAATACTCAGCTCTACCATCAACATGAAAAATGAGTTATTGACTGGTTGTCCTTGACAACTTTTTAACAACATGTGCTTTCTCACCATGCTTTCCTGATCAGTGAATGAATCTGTGCCTTGGTGTTCCTGCTCTCTGTCTGCCTTCTCTTTTTGGCCTGTGGTCATCATTTGCTCAAGTAGTTTGCTGATGAGCTGTGGTCATTACTCTGTAACTGTCCCAAAGTTTCCACTTCCCATGTGTGTATTTAATTAAACTCAATGAGTAGTTCCCAGATTTTTAGAGTAAATCTTGTTACCACCTCTAGATAGGTTGGACCTACCCTAAAACCATGTTACTCTAACTATACTGGTATTAATGCCATGAAAATTATCGTAGTAACATGGTTCTATGGGTACTGGGCAGAAAACTGCATTGCACCCATCTCCTTTTGTCTGGGAGTTTTGTGAATTCAGCCCTCTCACCAAAGTAGAGGCTTCTTTAACTGAAGAAAAACATGGTTTTGAGAGCTGCATTGTGTGTCACTGCCAGAACTTTGGTTAATTGCCAAAAGGAGACAAGGTTTGGCAAATTTCTCCTTTGCTTTCATTACAGGCTGCTACAAATGCGACAAGAGAGTCTTGATGTCCTTGACCATCCTTTGCATTAGCACAGTGTCTTTAGGTTGATTGAAATCATGAAATTTTTTTCCTCAGTACTGGGAGGAAGGGATTAGGTATCTCTCTTCTGCCCCTTCACTGCACCAGCTACTCTGTCCATTTTATTCCTCTTCTGTGTTGGAAACCCTGTCATTGTTGAAACTCTCTGTCAGGAGACTCTAAGAGACACTGTGCCACTGGGCTGTTGGTGAACCTGCCCCATGGTGGCCACAAGGAAGTCACAGTTTGGATTTGGATTCTCCTCTTTCCCCTGTCACAAACCCTTTACGCAATACTGACAATTTCCCACCAGAATTCTTGTGAAGTAGTTTGGGTTTAAATAGAGATGGAAAATGCAAGAAAATCTGACATATTCTCAAACATAAAAAAACCATTTGGTAGGTAGATCCATTTTGGGACCTGTACAGATGAAGTTTGCTAGAGTTTTTTTGTTTCCTTGTGGGAGCTGTGGTTCACAGCATAAGGTCCAGGTTTTCCAGTCTCAGAGCAGAGAATTTGCAGGCTGGGCCCAGTGACTGCCAGGCAGCAATGTTACAGACTGCCAGGTTTCAAACATCAGTTTGTACAGCTCTCCTCTTTCTAAGCCATCCTTCTTCCCCTGCTGAAATGCATAAACTCCAGATACTTTCTTTGTGACATACCACCCTCCCGCCCCTGCCCTGGTTGTAGCTACTCTGCAGACAGACACTTTCTACTTCCAGTGCTACCATATTCCAGTCTCTGCTGATCTTTACCAAAATTCTCCTGTTTTGCTCAATTTTTCACTAATAAATCATTAGACTCTTAGGTGTGAAAATTTAGTTCTTTTAAAGCCATGATAAAACTCCTGTTATCTTCTGACACATCAGAATTTCGTCCTACATTCCTACTTTTTTTGGTGGATCTTCATTTTTTCCCTGCTTGTTTCCTTGGTTTGCCTTGCTTCTTTGTCCACAGAGTTGTATAAGGATGAGTTTGTTTTGAAGACATCTCTTCTGAGGCTGCAGAACTTCTGAAGCTGTTTTGGAAGGTTAGGTGAACCCCACTCTTGTGCACGAGCCTCAGAGTGCACAGTCACCGCGGTCTAGGTGGCTGGGTCTGTGACTGTGCTTGCTTCAGTGGATCATGAGCCTCTGTTCTTCTGAGCCAGTGGACATAAAATGGGCTGAAAAATTCAGCCACCTTTATATTGTACTGGAGACCAGGTGCTTGCTGTGACTATCTGGAACCATTCTATGATAAATCAAAACTTGGCATATGAAGAGTCACCCGCTGAGGTACAAGGGGGAAGACCCCCTCCCATGCAGTTGGGAACACTGACGCAAACATCACGCCAGCAGGATGTGAACTGCAAACTGCACACACAAAAGAAAACAGAGAAAAATTCTTTTTATGATTGTCAGCCCTGGTTTTGAACAACAGGATCCATGTCACTCTCTACAGAGAAAGGAATTAAGACAGTGGGAATTGACAGGTGAAATATAAAAATAGTGAGTTCAACTTTTTGAGTCTAAATTTCACCTTCAACATCTTCCTCTCTGCCAAACTTACAGGACACAGGTTTAGCAAGGTTTTACTTGCTTATCCCACACCCAGAATTTGGCCTGCAGAGTAGTATTAGGTTTCCAATGCCTCTGTGTAGTTTCTCCTAAAGACTCTTTTAACAGAGAGAGTTTTACTGGGCAATAAAATAACTTTTTTTTCTCTTTACAACAACTGAAACCTTATGTGAGTACAGAAAGTTTCATAATATCTCAGAGCTCTTTTTTCTGCATTCACAGCAGTGTAGTTGACATTAGAACTGAACTTGTTTGTGAGCCAGTCACCTAAAATGCTGTTTGGCAACAAGTGACCCACTACACTCGTGTCTGTATACTGGCTCCTTCTTATCAATAGCAAATAAAAATAATAAAAAAAAAAAAAATCAGCAGCTTCATAATTCGAGATCAGTGGATTTTCTCAATTTAGTCACATTATTTTAATAAATGGTAGTTTAAAAATTCTTTTCAAGTAAGTGGTGTTTTATGACAGGATAACCCAGATATCTGAACGCTCTGCCTTTATGGAAGTGTTTTCTTGATTTTTTTTCTGGAGTCTTACAGCTGTAACTGTTCAGAAAGAGAGACAGCAGCACTGGCATCAGCTGCACTGTAAAACAGGGCTGTGCTTGTTTTGATACAACTTCCTAATCCCTGTGTGGTCCATAGCCCATTGAATGGTGAGATCTAGTGCCTGACAAAACAGCTGGGATCTCACCCATGCTCGAGCTGTTGCAGGCTATTGCACGTCACTCCCAGGTAGTCCACGCTCTCTAAAGAGAGTACTGTCATCTGAAAAATGATCTGCAGAATACCTGAAATCTTAAAAAGGTTATCCTAAGTGTCTGTAAAAAAGGCACAGAATTAGAGGCCAGGACAGCAAAAAGCTGTCATTTTGAACTACTTTTGCTCTCAACTGAGGATGAAAAGCATTTTGTATTACTTGGTTTAGTTGCAGTACTCATTTAACTTGAAGCCTTGGAGAGTTCCTCAGATGCTGTTGGTTTTATAAGTTCATGGCTATCTCAGTTCTCTGCCCTCAGCACTTCAAGGATGCTGCTGCTCCCCAGCTGCTGCTCTACAGACTCTTGCCTGCACTTCTCCACTTCTTCGTCTCTTTTCTTGTTGCTGCTCAAGACACAGAGTGGCTTCCTTTCATGGTATAAGCAAATGATTCGGGAAACATGTTGCATTAAAGCCAAGGCTCTGTTTAGCTAGCCAAACACATGGAAAAACAATTGCACTTTGTCTGTGCAAACAGAGAGCAGCTGTTTGTCTCAAATGGCGCTGACTGTTCCTGCTCATGACACGCTGGATACCAGAGGGTGCTGAGGGTGCCCTGCATGAGTCTGTCTGCCCCTGTAATTCCCTTGCTCGTTCTGTCTTAGTGACTGTTTTAACCAATATGGGACTTAAATGAACTACAGTTCAGCATAATTATATTTGAGTAGACTGTAAGTAGACTGACACATAGTTTTGAAGTTCTTTATTCATTATATGTGGCTTTGTTTTAGCAAATATAGTTTAGTTATAGATATACCAGAAAAAAAACCAAAGAAACTGAAAGGTCAAACCAAGCATAAAAAGACATTATTTCTAAGCTTAGACTCTGTTCTTCTGACACTGATGCAGTATATTACCCAGAGCCATCTTTAGCCATTTGAGTTATTTAACATTTTCAGAGCTGTTCTGTGGTAGGTATCAAATTGCACTCCACAATAAAAATGCTTATAAAGTTAGACATGCAGTCACTGGTTTGCTTTCCTGATGTGGCTCAGCCTGGGCCAGCTTTACCTGTGGGTATTTCTCACTGGGACTCACATTAAGTCAGTGATTTTACACACCAATTCCCAATTAGGGCCATGGAAAGCAGTGACCTATATTCCCCTATTCCATATTTATGGATGGTTTGTGTTTCAGGGTATGAGGTTCTGATGTTATTACTCTCCAGATATGTACAGATAGTATTAATTTACCTTCATGAGTAATTCCTGTTTGCTGTGTCGGCGTTTGCCTGACTGCTCAGCTGATCTGTCAGCAAAACTCCACTGCTTGCAGAGCTGAGACTTGTGCAGCCCAAAACCCTCATGCTCCAAAGCAAGAGTCGTTCTCATGGGCTCTTAGGTCAGGTCTTTTCCTCCTCTAATTTGTCCACTCTGCTTGTGGAGTGGGCTCAGCAATGGTTTAATTCTCTTCCTGGTGAATAAAAAGGGACTTGAATTCCCATGGATTCCCATCATTTGGAAGGGAGGGAGGAAGGAAGGGAGGGAGAGACTATCTGAACCAATGATGAAGCACTTGAGAACCTATGAGTTTTTATATTATGTGACTTACTGTATTATGTTATAAAATAGATATGACTTTATTAGATGCATTTATTTTGTATTATGTAGTTTATAGACTACGTTGTTTAATTTCCAATTTTTTTTTTCAGTTGGAGACCAATTTGTTTGGAATACTATAGAAAATTCAGCCTCTTTTTTAAAAAACAAAAGAAGTATGTAAAATGTATGTAATGAAAGTATGTAATGAAGCCTTGCTCAGGCAAACCATCCATACCACTCTGCAGTCACAGACCAAGATGGAGCACAAGAATTATGCACTTATGCTTTTAATTCTGTAAATGGAGTTAATTTTCTCTGCTATGAGTTGTACCATGCACTGCTAGTACCCAGTTTCTAGCCCCCTGATGAAACAGGGGTCCAGCTTCACACTGGTGTAAAGATTGAACAAGAAACACATCTCTCGAGAGAAAAAGATCTTGTTTATGCAAAGTTTGGATACTTGCCTACTCCCACACCACCCACTCTACAGCCAATTACACTTTTGCTAGAGATATTTACAGAACTGAACACACATCTGCAATTTATTCTGTTCCATCCAGTAACCTCAGTTATGGAGGAAAGGCCATGGCATGATTTTTTAACCTTTCAGCAACATGCAGTAGGTTGTGAATTGTGAGGTTCCAGCTTTACTTTACTAATCCTATCAAGATTGCATGAACTCTTTAAAAAAAATACCAAAGATAAAAATCTAACTGGAAACATAACTCTTAGGACCTCTGATTTTCATCTCTTTTCCTCATTCCATTGTGACAATGTAAAGCTTAGCAGAGTGAGAGCAAATACTTCAGTGCTGCCTGTGTTTGCTTTTATGTAGAAGTTAGTCTTAGGTCTTAAGCTCTTCTGTGGCAGCACATTCAGCATCTCTGTAGCCTGGGCTCTTTGCTGAGCATGGGGATTCCTTTGCTTTATGGCTATGGGTGACCTATTAAAAGAGAAGAAATCCTGTATCAGCATAAATGCAGGTTGTGTGTGTAAGTGTGTAAAAGAAGCTGAGCTCTGCACCCTCTCTCCTCCACTGTTGTTCTCCTGCCTCAGATTTCTCTGCTCTTGTTCTTGGTACCATAACATCCATCCTGCCATTGATTTCACTGGGACTTTCAGTTATCTGAAAACTTAAGCTGCAGTTTACTGATCTAAGTGTAAGCTTCTGCCAGGAAGGTTGATCCTATCTTCACCTCCTTTCCATCTCCCTCTTTGCCTCCAACCAGATATGTATCTATTGCCTCCTTTCTCCATCCATGTCAGGCACGTCAAGGAACTTACTTTGCCTGGAGACAAGTCCTTTCATTTATTTGTTTTTGCTGGCATAGGATGAAAAGGATGAAAAGGGAGCGGTGCCCGGCTTTGGTGAGCTGCTCCCGGAGCCAGCACAAAGGGACAGGAGCACCTCTTGGGACGGCAGGCACCAAGTCCTGCAATGAACCTTCCTCCCCTTTAAAGGGGATTTGATATCTGGATTCACAGACTCCTTGGCAATTCAGGCTGACCATATCCCTTTCCACAGGCAGAAAAGAGTTGTGAGGTCCCGAATCAGATTACTGATCCAGCTTTTAATAAGCAAACACTTTTTTCCACATTTCTTTTAAAAGTAAAATTAGTTTTTTACACCCTAAAGAGAGGGAAACCTCATTGTCACAAAAGGTGTTGTCACTAAGGGGTTTGTGTATAAACGCATGATGTGGTGTGTGAGGTAGAAGGTGATGATGTGGTAATTAGCTGGTAAGATTTATTCAAGAGATGTAACAACTGGCAAGGCTAGCCTGTGTGGTTATCCACTTGTAAGTAGCTCCTTTCTAGTTGGTAACAGCAATGAAAAGTACAAACAGTGCAGTTTTTTGTTCCTTTGTGACCAAATAACAGCCTTAAGTGGAAGTGTTTACTTTTACTCATTTCTCAACTCCTTCACATTTCATATTTAAATTAGATTTTTAAAAATGACACCTGGATTTCAATCTGTTTGCTTGGAGGGCAGTAGTGCTTAGGAGGCAGGAGTGGAAGGAGTGGTTCCCAGCATCTGCAGAGGAGCAAGGGGCGTGCAAGGGGGAAAGGATCCCATTGGAAAGATTCCTCTTCCGTTAAAATGTTGGAAGCTTGGATGTTCCCTTGCAGAAGGCTGGAAAGCTGTGTTTCAGATGTTAATGTTCTTGTAGCACCTAAGCCTTGCCCAGATTTTGCTGAAATCTGTCAGCAAGACAAGAAAAGCCAAAACAGATGTATTGACTCTTGAAACAAGCAATGCTAAAGGCTGTTATTTTTTTTTTTTTTTTGCTTTGCTTTGCTTTTTCCTTCTCAGTTTCAGGAGTAACCTTCCCAGGTTAGAGCTGTGGCCATACCACAGGAATCAACCATTAAGTTTTCAATTTTAGAACTGGCCCAGTGCTTTAAAAAGTATCTAAAGTCTGAAAAGTTTGATTTGTTGTGTATCCTGCTGATGACATCTCCAGGTCACTGACAATTGCAAAATGTTAACCCTTCAGCCCTGATTTCATGGGTGCCTGTAGAGGATGGGTTCTTACTGACAGCATGGCCTGATATATATTAGAAATCAGGATCTTGTGGGTCTCTCATGCATGTGTAAAACAGATGGTTTTACTAACCACATGTGGAGGACTTTCCTCTGGAAGATCACAGTGAGTTTCAGAATAACATAATGAAGCAATTATAAGTTTGAGCTACTCAAACCTCCCAGCTGATCCTTGTCCCTGCTGTATTAGTAGGACATGAAAAAAGCATTTATTTCTAATTATTGAGGGTATCTGTGTAACAGATATGTAAGCAGGCTGCCTCTGTAATGGATATAATCTTAATTGTCATTAGCAAGAAGAAAAGCAAAAATATTACCATTGGGATATATTTTAAAAAAAATAGTTATATTGTCAATTCTGGTATGAATTCTACTCTGTAAAATAGTCAAAAGACACTTTTCTTTGAACAGCTCTGAAAGAGGTTATACTTAGAAACTTTCATTTTAGTTCTTAGGAAAATTGCTGAAAAACTTTCCAAGGTTGAAAATAACTCCTACATTTGCCATTTTTACTTGATGCTAATAATGTTTTTTTTAAAAAAAGAGACCAAGAAGAAAATACATTTCTCCCAGCATTTTGGGAATGGTTTGTCTTAAAGTAAAAATTTTCTGTGTGACTTTGGCTTCACATCAGATGATAAGAAGGAACAGCAGTCAAGGAAGCACGTCCCAAACTATCCAAGTGCATGTAAATCACTGTGGATACAAATCATGAACAGAGCAAAGGGTTAAATCCAGTCTGTCTCGTGATGGATGGCTGAGCCAGCCTCGTTTCAGACACAATTTTCCCATCAATGGTTTGTTTCTGTGCAATGTGCTAATAACTTCTGAACTACCTTTCTCAAAGGGATGTGCTTTGCAGCAGAACGTGAGCCTGGTTTGAGCTGTCAGTTGCTAGAAATCTGTTTCAGATCCACACAGAGTGCAGGAGTGAAATCCTGGCTGCTCCGGAGTGAAAAGATTGGTGCAAGACTGCATTTCATCCTCTCCAGCATTTTTTAATATCTTCCTTCATGCAATTGCCACGTGTACAGTAATATTCACACCTCCCGTGGAAATTAATGGGTGGCACGGTTTTCAACATCTCTTTATGCTGTTAATTGCTGATGCCAGAGCTGCTATCAGTACCAAACAGCCCATCAAACCTTTTTTTTTGGTTGTCCTTGGTGCTTTTGAAGGAGAAAACTACAGTGCACTAGCAGAGTCTTTATGCTTTGCAGTTTTAGACCCTGAATATTCCCATTGCTGCCAGGATAATGGGGTAAAGTATCAGTACTGCTGAAAAACAGTATTTTTGCTACTATCTTTACTATCTCATTGCATAATACAGCTTTGGATTTGAGAATTCAATTCATTGTATTTGGTAACATTGATTGCTTGGATATCTATTTGATCTGCATTTTTAATAGCATTTGTACTTTCTTAAAGAGTAGTTAACAAACAAAACACCAAAAACCACCAAAACCCCACAATCAAACAAAAACCCAAAAACAAACAAACAAAAAAGCCAAATGGATTCTGGATACTGACACTGGCACTGAAATGTAAATGATAAATCCATGGAGAATTAGCACCTCACCCCCCAGCTGCTGGAGTGGGGCACACATTTGCTGCTGTGGAAAGGGCAGTCCCTTTGCTGTCCCCAGCCACGCTGCCTCATGGCAGTTGTGTTCCTTTTCATCTGGATGGATGGGTTTTTTAAAAATTTATCTCAAATTAAAGTGGCCATGTAATCGTGGCCTTATCATACTGTTTCGAGATACATTATCTGTAGACTGTGCATAGCTGTTACTTGCTTTGTACCAGCGATGAACAGTTGGACTCACTGCATCTATAAATTCAAATGTCTTTTTAGGGCTGTTCCAAACAGCAGTGATCATTTAAGTCAAAGTCTGCAGTAGGAATTTCCAGCTCTTCATAATCTTTCACAGCACCCTTCTAAAAAGTGTGACTAGGAAAAGGATGAATATTTTTAAAGGATTTTTTCATTTATTAAATTCGAAAAAGTCCAGCAAGCCAGGCTTGGCTCTGCAGGAAGAGCTAACTAAAGCCTACAGTGCAAACAGCATCTGAACAGCCAAAGATCTAGGCTAGCTGCCTATCCTCTAAGAACATTCCTGTAACATTTATAAATATTAAGGTCATCCTGAGGCAGAACTAACAAAGAATTTGTGACAGGTATGCAATGTTTTTATTTAATAATTGGCTTTAAGGTAGTTGCACAATTCCACACCCTCGCCTGCAGCCAGTCTCTGACATTCCTTAGAAGGATCCCACAGTCATCCTCATCTCAGCTCCTGATCCAACCCCAGCTCAGGGGTCCAGCCCTGGTGCATGCAGCCCCCTGCAAGGGAAAGGGCTTTGGTTTGGCTGGCAGGCAGTTCTCCCAGCAGGAAAATCAAGGGTGTGGATGTACATCTGCAGGGCAGCTTGGCAAGACCGAGGAGGGGCAGGCAGCCAAAGATTGCTGTGGAGGAAAGAGCAATTACCAGTGAGGGGGAGGAAAGGCTGTACAGTTCCAAGTACAGCACAGTCCTGATTTTGGCCAGTAAATGTTACGGTAACAAATTATTCTCGCCCCTTCTTGCCATTTTCAGTCCAATGATAAATGGCATGATAAACCTTTGCTAACTTTAAACAACAGGGTCCCAGATCCTTTCTGTTCAGATGTAAGCCCAAACTTGAAGTTTATCATTTTATGGGGACACCTGGATTTGGTTAAACCTTCTGTATGTGCCATGGAAAACCACGGAAAGACAGAGGTGCCTTTTCTGCTATCCCTGCTTCCATTAGCTGCTGTTTCCAGTGGCGGGAAATTGAAATACTCAACAAGAAATGTTTATTGCTGTAATACTTAAATATTTGAAATCAATTAAGGGAGGTTTTTTTTCATTTGAGTGTTGCTTTATTTAACTATTATTAGTTCTGTGGTTTTTAGATCACCACATCCTGACCAACAAAATGGTCGGAATTTATTCTGGGCTGTGTCATTTCTTGAAGTCTAAGGGATAAAAAAGGATGGTTATCTCTTGCTCCTTGGAGAGCAATGAGGAAATGAGCAATAAAAGGTTCTTTGAGGCTCTTTTAACTGTAGTTTATCGTCTATTATAGTTACTGATGTGTGGAAATCAACAGAAATATTTTACATGTTTGTAATTACAAAGCCCTTAACAGCTGCAGCTATGAGTTGAACACTTACAGCTTTTTGAAATTTGTTTTTATAAATATAACATTAAATCATTTTGTTTGAGTAAACCAGACTCCTTAGGAAAATTCTTGACATGACAATGTATGGGTTGATATATTCAGTCAGGGCTGGTTTGAGGGTGCTCACTTGCTTTTGCTTGTTTTCTAACTTCAGTAGAGCAATGCATGATGTGAACATTTTTGGGGCAGGATTGATGATGACCAAAATGCACAAAGCACCTCTGCATTTCATTTCCCTTTGCTGGATGCAGTGCTGAATGGGAAATCAAGGTGGGGAGAAGAAAACTGAGTGAGTCAAGGGCACTCAGCATAACAAGGGTTCAGGACTGTGCAAACCTCTTTCTCATCACCAGGACTGGAGGACACAGCAAATGACTCCACATTTCTTCATCTCTAAGGGAGCCAGGTCTGGAATTTGCAGAGACTCAGCACCCAGGGGTACTCCCTCAGCAATTACTATGGAGAGAGCTTTCTACCCTCTCAGTGGTTGGCTCTTTTTTACCATCTCCTGTTCCTCATGGGTCTTTTTATGCAGTTTTAGGGTGGGACTGTGCTTTGCTATGTATTGTCCTCCTCTCTGCATTTCTCTTCTCAGCTGGCTTGGGTGGACTTGTTGCATCTAATCCTCTCCACTGGGAATGATGAAACTAAATAAGCCTTTTGGATCCAGTGCAAAGGATGGCACCAAGGGGACTGTTCTCAGCCCGTGTGCATTGCTGGCTAATAGTACTGCCAAGGGCATATGATAAAACAAATACATTGAGAATGCAGACATGTCAGCTCTTGTCTTCCACAGGAAAGTCACTCTTTGGCATCCAGATTGCTGTTCACTACTGTTGTGCCTGTACCATCTGCATTTACCCCACTGCAGCTATGGTGTGGGTAACTGGCTGGTCTGAAAGTCTGTTCCTCTGCCAGAGGCATTCTCCAAAGGCCCCTGAGTGCCCATGACATGATCCAGCATGCAGATTTATTATTTATTGCACACTTGCATGCGTGAACCTGGCCAAACACGAGTCCCATGCACTGGGATTCCAGTAACTCAGGAAGTCTGAGAATATGCAACAGTAAAACAAACATCAGCCTTTCAACTTCCAAAAACTGCTTTAAGCCAGAAGAGACAATGTTGTTTCTGCAGGTCTGTTTTAAATCAACCCAAATATTATTTTAGAGCCAGAGCTATAATTCAGTAAAACTTGATACAATCTTGGAAAGCCATAGAAGGTATTAGGAAATACCACTGGAAGTTGAGACCTACAGATACTGCAGTAAAATCTGCATTTTAAACTAAATAGACATCCAGTTAAATACTAATTGGACACACTGCAGAGGATGATGGGTTATCTTTTCAATAAAAATACTTAAAATTTAGAAGGCTTTGTCTGCATGTAAAAACTGAACCATTTCCCTAATGCTACTTGCAGCTGAAATATTCATATATAGGAAAGATTACTGCCATGGGGGATTGCCATACTTTGGTGATCACTTAGGTTACCAGTATGGCTACTTCCAGGATCTTCAGCTCTGCAGAGGAGTTCTGAGGATAAGGGATAAGGTGCAAGAGTCTACCATCCCATCAGGGGCTGCTGCTGCCACTCGTCCTGTGCAGAGGCTCTAAGGAGAAGAGATTAAAGTAATTGGTGACATTTTATATGATGTTACATTTTTGGATTGGGTTTGCTTCCTCTATAATTTTTCTTAAATTGATAGCTACATTCTGTCCATTTTGCACAAATACGAATTGGGTTTCACCACACATTTTACTTGAGAGGGAAGTTATCTGGCATACAAAAGTTACATGACTCGGCATGTGAGAAAATCTGCTTTAGAGCTAGCACTGGAAGACATCAGAGCTGCTTCCCACCTTTCCTGCATTCATTTCTGTCTTGTGCTTCTGCCTAAGTGAAAAATCATAGACTGATAGAATTGTTACTGCTGGAAAAGACTGACTGACTAGTAGCATCAAGTCCAGCCATTAGCCTGACACGCCATGTTCACCACTAAACCATGTTCCCAGGTGGCACATCCACATGGATTTTTAACACTTGGGAGGATGGTGGTACTATCACTTCCCTGGGCAGCCTGTTCCAGTGCCTGACCACCTGTTCAGTGAAGAAATTTTTTTCTCATATCACAGAATCAAACAGGTTGGAAAAGACCTCTGAGATCATCATGTCCAAGTTATTATTGAAAACCATCATGTCAACTAGACCATGGCACTAACTGACCCCTGATGCAACCCGAGGCTGTTTCTTCTTGCTCTGTCACTTGTGTCTGGGAGAAGGGCCCACCTGGCTCCAGCCTCCTTTCAGGGAGTTGTAGAGAGAGATAAGGTCTCCCCTGAGCCTCCTTTCCTCCAGGCTAAACACCCCCAGCTCCCTCAGCTGCTCCTCATCAGACTTGTGCTCCAGACCCTTCCCCAGCTCCATTGCCCTTCTCTGGACACACTCCAGCCCCTCAATGTCCTTCTTGTACAGAGGGGCCCAGAACTGGACACAGGATTTGAGGTGTGGCCTCACCAGGGCCGAGTACAGTGGGACAATCACTGCCCTGGTCCTGCTGGCCAGAGTTTCTCATACAGGCCAGGACACCACTGGTCCTCTTGGCCATCTGGGCACAGCCTGGCTCATGTTCAGTCACTGTTGACCAGCACCCCCAGGTCCTTTTCCAAAGGCAGTTTTCCAGCCACTGTTCCCCAGCCTGTAGCACTGCATGGGGTTGTTGTGACCCAAGTGCAGGACCCAGCACTTGACCTTGTTGAACCTCATAAAACTGACCCCAATACATTGGTCCAGCCTGTCCATACAAAATAAAGCATGAAAATATCTGGTGATACTTGTTTCATAGCTTATTTCTTACAGACTCAAGGTGACTTATGGGTAAGATAACCTTCTAGTGAATATATTGTTTCCATTGAAACATCAGGATAATATTATAATTCACTTAGGCTCCATATTTTTATCATTAAAAATACAGATCTAGACACTACACACATTTTTTGACCTTTTTACCAAACACTGTAATGTTATGATTAGATACAGAGAAGGCTTAATGTCTTTGAGGATTCAGTATTATCTTTCTTTTCCAGCAGTTTTTTTTACAATGTTGGTGTGACTTTTTCTTTGATTAAGTGTTTTAAGATATACAGTGGTGTCTGTCAGAATATTTCTATCAAGGCTGTTTTGCTTGAAAATGGCCTATGATCATACAAAATCTCCCATGTTTGTATTTGTTACAGCTTTTACAAAAAAAAAAATACTAGCATATTTGAAATTAATTAATAAGCCATACTTGGTAAAGGAAATTTAAACCAGTCACATGACATTTTAATCTGTCCTAATACATGGCAGTGACATTTTAATCTGTCTTAGTACTGACCTCATCTTCCATATTATTTCTTAAAATTTGGATCCATTTGGTTCATGTTATACCTGTGGAGGTTTTGACACTGAATCTAGTGAAGTCATCATCTAGACTTTGCCCTGAGCCTGGAAACATGGTGCATATTTTTACTATGATTACCAAAAGGTGACTAAAATTATTTCTAAGGAAGTGTTTAAGACAAACTAAGCATAACAGACTGCAGTAGCCAGAGCTGTCTTCATAAAATCATTGAACGGTTTGGGTTGGAAGGGACCTTAAAGAGCATCTCATTCCAAACCCCTGCTGTGGACAGGGACACCTTTCACTAGGCCAGATTGCTCAATGCTCCATCCAACCTGGCCTTAAAACAGTTCCAGGGATGGGGCATCCACATCTTCTCTGAGCAGCCTGTGCCAGTGCCTCACCACCCTCATAGTAAAGAATCTCTTCCTAATATCTAATCCAGACCATGTGTCTTCTAGTTGGAAGCCTTTCCCCTTTGACCTGTCACTCCAGCCCTTTGTAAAAATAGTCCCTTTCCATATTTCTTCTAGGCTTCTTTTAGGTACTGGAAGGCCACAGTAAGGTCACCCAGAAACCTTCTTTCCCAGGCTGAACAAACCTAATTTCCTTAGCTGTTCCTTATAGGAGAAGTGTTCCATCCTTCTGATCATCTTTGTGGCCTCCGTTGGACTTGCTCCAGCAGTCAGTGTCCTTCCTGTGCTGGGGACCCCAGAGCTGGATGTCCCATATTGTTTGCAAAGCACCATTGATACCATAAAATATCACTAATACAAGAAAAAATATCATTATTATACAAAGAAAGGATTGATGTAGGACCTCAAAATTCCAAAGATTAGAAAGTTGAATTCCACTGATTTGAAAGTTGAAGTGATGTTTCAAAAAAAAAATTCTGGAAAATTAACCTTGCCAGATTAATTCTAAGAAATGTGGGGGGTTTTAAGAGTACCAAATGAGATGATGTGAAGAGTTCTGGGGTTTTAGACTGCCCAGGAGTTGATAGGTCATCTGTGTAATTAACCTCACAAAATAAAATCTAATGCATAATTCATTTTGCTGCTTGCTTTCTCCTCAGGTTTGCCAATTTGTCGTATCTGTCAACGGCCTCAATGTTCTCCATGTGGATTACAGGACAGTGAGCAACCTCATCCTGACTGGCCCTCGAACAATTGTGATGGAAGTGATGGAAGAAATGGAGGCCTGAGAAGGCAAAAAAACCCCTTACTGGACATTTTTGTGAGAGAAATAGCAACAACCATGGAGCGGCATGACACAAGGCAGCAGAATGTTGCTGTGTCTAAACAGATGATTTAGGGGAGGGGGCTCTCTTTCATTTAACAATAATAGCACTGGTGATTTATGCTAAGATGTGAACAATAGATACCAGCATATTTTCACTACGGACTTCTCTATGCCCAACAGAGACAAGATCAGGCAGGGCCTTTATGTGGTCTGTCCAGCCATGGCTGCATCGGTCAGAATGGGTTCCAGCCTAAGAGGCTGTGCATATTTCCTCACAGTCCACCACTGGATCAAAGCACTTCAAGAGGTGAAAGAGCCAAACACTGTGGGGTCAGGATGTCACAGATGGTTTGCATGACATATTGACATTGATAAACATTATCCTGGTGTCCAGCTTTGTCCCTGGAGCACGTGCAGTCACAGTTGCTCTCTCCTTGGGCCGAGGGACAGCTGACTAAATCCGGGCTTGATTACAGTCAAACACAAATGAACTGCAAATGCATGAGAAAAGGTGTCTGTGCTCTGTAGAGGATTGTCTGGTATGAATGTTTGGGCCTGACTGAGTCCACAGGTTAGTTTAGGAAGAAAATGGAAAAACGTGTGGTACTTTTACAAAAACTGCCTTTGAAAATTGGTCTTTTAGTTTCAATGCCTGTGCGCTGGATTAGGTGCTTGAGTATAAAATACTGATTTTGAGATTTTTTTCCATATCTTTAAAAGAAAGGTGCCTCAGCCTTGCTATTCATCCATTTGGAGAAATTTTGGACACCTTAATTCCTAGAAAAAGAATATTTGGCAGGTTGCAGTGGGAAATTCACAGCATTAGCATAAGGAATGATGCATCCAGATGCTCCAGTAGCGAAAGTACACTTCAAATTGAAGCAATGTACTTGAATGTACATTAAGCTTATTAGCACTTTCCAATCATCTGATGTGTTGCAAAGAACCAACTTCCCACATGAGCTGCATTTGACACTATTACAAATAAAACATCGTATTTAACTGACTCTTATTGTTTCTGGAACAGTAGAATTTATTCATTGATGAATTCATGAAAAAAAAATTAAAAACATATATAAAAAAATCTGTATTCTGCAGTTAGGTGACTCTTCAACTCAATGGTAAGGGGACTGCATAGGTTTTCTTTGATCTTTGAACTGAATCAATACATCCAGCTCCACAAAATTATGAATATATTTTGCAGACTTTCTCTGTGGTCTAAATTTTACAATTAAAGCTTTACTTTCTATATGCACATACCACAAATCATTCAATTATGGGGTGGGGAAAGTATTTTTCCTCAAATAATTTTGAAATATGTTTTATATTAAAAATTGTTGTCACTAAATAAATTGTTCTTTCAGTATGTTTTTCACTCACTCAAACACTTTTACTTCAGACATATAGCAAGTCTTCAAACTTACATATGCCTGCAGCTTTGTAGGAAGAAGTCCTTGTGTTTGTTTCTGGTTTTGTATATCTGTGGTTGTATTTTCACCAAGAAAACTTCTCATATTCCACTAATATGCAGCAGTGCAGGGAGGTATAAAACTGCAGCTGCTAACTTGATACTAACCAGGCACTTGAGTGTTTGGAGGGTTTGTTCAAACTGTCATCTGCTATGACTGTTCTTGATCCCAGTTGTACTCCCCAACAGTTTGGTACACATATATAACCCATAGCAGGTTACATTTTACAGTTCATCTAAAATAAATAGTTGGGCACATAATGTTATATGAGATTGTAATAACTGTCCATGGTATCCACTCAGAACAGTTGGAAACAATCTTCTTGTTCCAGAAATGTTTCAGTATGCTATAAGTATTTTGAGTTTTTGAATCCAGGGATGCTTCTCCAAATATTTCTCTTTAATTTCTTTTTTTTTTTTTCTGGGTTGTTTTCATGGCTTAGCCCCTTTAAAATATAAATTCTGCATGTTAGGCTAAGTTAAATATTACAATGTGAAGGATTTTGTTAGCAAAATGCTAATGATTCTCTTTAATGCCATCATGGATTCTTCTGTATTACATCTCTTGCCTTAGTTAATATTCTGTTACAAGTTCTCTGTAGCTTACAGATAATTAAGAAACTGGGTCAGAATTTGGCTTAATAATGCATTACAGAGTGCACTTCAGACTGGAGCAAAAAGAGTGGGAATGGGGGAGGGAGGAATCTGTGCATTTCATTATGTTACAGATTGGAGATGGCATCTTGATTCACAAGACACATTAGTCTCTATCACAATTTGAGCACTGCTACTTGCCTTCTGTTTAACAGGGATTTCCATATTGTGTTCTCAGCTTGATTGACAATATGGGATTTGATTAATTCTTTCCCTCTTCCATGTGACAAAGGTATTCAAATTGTGTCTGCAATGAAATTTTGTATTTTCAAAAAAATTATGCAGAGTAAACAATTAAATTGCAGTTTGTCTACACATAGTGCTGCATATGCTCCGAGACATCCCACAGGAGTCAGTGTCAAACTCTCATGCACTTCAGAGGGCACAGAATTTTGAAAATAACAGAGTACCTTGCTTTCTGCAAAGTGCCAGGGGAAATGTAAGAATATTCACAGAAGTGAGGCATTTCAAGAGATTTTTGAATATCACAGTGTAGAATGAAGCAAGAAACCAGAAATTAAAAAACAAACCCTGGTATCAGTAGTAATATCTTCATTAAAAAGACAGGCATTTTTGTAAGATTTACACTCTGCTGTGATCGCGTTTTTGGTTACTACAGATCTTGTGAGATCCTTTAATAAATCTTTAAGCCTTAATCACTCAAATTAGTGCCATTCCTCTGTACATGTACATTTGCAAATCATTTATGGACATCTTGAAGCAATGTAATATTTAATTAAATTCAAGTAGCAGTTAAGCTAATTGGAGCATTAAATCAGTGCAATATTTTTTTTTTCTGTGATATTTCCTACAAGATATATTATTTTCATTATCTTTTTCAAGATTAAATACTGTAGTATTGAACACAACCGGTTCCACAACTAGTCCCAGGGAAGACACCTCATTCACACAATGATGCAATAATCCACTTCAGGTGTATCAGTACTTAATTGTCTGCATTTTAAGTCTGCATTGAAGCTGAAAATAAAACTTTCAGAATTACAAAGACATCATGGTGTCATAGCAGCATCTGAAAGATTAGTGGTTGTGGGCTGCTGTACCTTCTTCTGCGAGATTACATTTGGGAAGAGGTTTGGAATGAGAAGGTCATGTAGTAGGACTGTTTTTCAAAGTGTTTTTCTTCTCTTTTTCTTCATTTTCCACTTACACCCTCACTAATGACTAAAGAGTGCTAGGGATGTGTCAAATTCCGTCCCAGAATTACTGGTTTAATGGTCAGCTTGTTCCCTTAGCATCATCTGGATCTCTTGAGAAATGAATTGCCCCAGTGTAGTTCAGAGAATAACATGAGATCTGAATCTGGGAAAAATTGTTGTCCCTCTTGGCCTTCAGGTCAGACACAGTCTCTGTACTGACTTGATGTACTAACATGGACAGAAACAAAAGAGAGTAGTCTGAGGATTAAGAAGAAGAAGCAACTGACTTCTTTCTTCTGTGCTGACAACTATGATGCATGGAGGTTTCCTTATGGATGGAGAGAGAATGATCAAATTATAGGGTAAAGCTCTAATAATTTCAGATAATACTGGGAATTAAATATTCATTTTTAATGTTAATTTTTCTAGATAAGCATTACTCTGATTTTGGGGATGGGAGAAACCGAAACAGTATGTTTTGCAAAAGTGTTTGCCGCATGCAAGACAGACCAAGAGGTCAATTATTGCAGTTATGAGTATTTTTTTCCCAGTGTGTAATTGGAACTAGATCACTTATGTAATTGAAAAACCATGTGTATATCGCTTATATAAGTACAGTTAGACCACACCACTCTTCAAACAAAATGAGAGAACTTCCAACCTTTTACAATAAAATTGTCATTAAGGGTTTTAATAAATCATCTTTTTAAAATGTATTTATCTGGTGAGTGATATGGCTTGTATTTTTCACTTTTATGCAATACTTATGAAAACAGAAATAGAACCTGCCAATTCAGTAATTCCCTTTGTATACTCACAGTGCAGATAAAAGTATCTTAAACATTCCAGAGAGGCTGAGTGATTTTAAACCATTAGATTTCTCTACAAACTTGTACATAAATAAATATTTATATCTTAATTTTTAAAAGGAGACACTTAATGCAAGACAGAATTTAAGAATGACAAAGGATGTCACAGAAATCAGTGATACAATTAATTTATGCAAGACAGTGTTTTACGTATAGCTACTTAGTCTTTGTACTGGCAGCTCCTGAGGAAAATTCTGAAATATTCAGAAGGGAGTAGCTATAACTGTCAAACTGAACATCCTCCAGGAAAATGGCTGTTGTTTTGCAGTTAGTTATCCACTCTCATATTGGCCGTGGGAGCTGTGCATTTCCAGTACTGTTGAAACTCAAGGTTCATAAGCACACACATGAAATGTAATGCTTAGCTGTAAGAGCAGACACTGTACTGTAGGTAGCACATTGTAATGCCTCTTAGACAAAAATGCTGCCGTGCACGCAGGTTTCCCATCCTGTGTGACCATAACTCTCCTTGAACTTAGAGTACAACAGTCTCCTTTTGTATGGCCTTGTCAAATAATAATAATAATTTCTTTCCAGAATTTGTGTGTGATTTGCAGAGGAAAACTCTCTTTTTATGTGCAGCATCTTGCTTCTGTTCCTAAGGTGCTTCTACCCAGAGATGTCTACAAACTGCTCTCTAAATTACAGTACATAGACAGCTAATGGTATACTGACCACTTCAAATAGGCATTTCCATCATGCCTGAGCAGCTGGACTCCTCCAGGGAAAAGCTCCCATTTCTCCTGCTGCTTCATGCACCCAAGCAGGCCAAGCTGGGGAACACTAGTCAAAAGCAAAGCCCACACTCACGAGACTGTTCTGCCTTTACCAGTGACTTATGGATGTATTTAATTTTATTTCCTCTACTACTTATTCTGCTGCATAGTTGAAATTAGTCCTACTTTACTCTTCCAGCTCAAAAAATTGTTTCTGGAAGATCTTGATGGTCTTGCTTTCCTTGTATTTTTACTAGTCTGTTTTTGAGTGCCTCTTTACCATGATCACCATCACTAGCTTTTCATAAATTAGCCGTGCTTATTTATCAAGCCTAATATTTCAGGAAAACGGGTGAATTAGCTGCTGCTTTACAATCAAATGATAATTCACCTATAAACAAAGCCTGGAGGCAAGAGAACAAAGTAAGAAAAAGTTACCATAAATGATGGAATAATATTCATTTTAGATATAAAATGCCACCCCATCTACTCTTAACAAAGCTGCATATGATTCATGAAACAGTATGGGCCACAGCTTTCAGGGACTTTCTCAGATTATGGAGACAAAAAAAGACAGACCTTCAAAGAGTGGTGTTTTCTTTGGGCCTCTGGATGAGCTACCCATGGTTTCTCTCTCTTCCACACCAGCTGGAGCACAGCCTCCCAAACATAGCTGGGCTTGGAACCACATAAACTCTTGTCTTCACTGCTAACTGTACAGACTGGAGATTTTTATAATTACATTTTGTTTTCCACTTCAGGTTTTAGAGCTTCTTTTATTAAACAGAAAAACAATTAATTTCTCCATCTGTCTGATAAAGAAATACTGCTTTTCCCCCCCTTATATTTCTAGTGGGACGTGTGATGAACAAAAATACTTTTGAGTTTGTACTCAAGCATGACTCAGGGAATACTTGTTCTTACCCACCCTTCTCACGCAAACCTCCTCTTGGAAAATTTCATTAAAATTTCCTGAAAACCTGAGCAACACCTGCAATATGAAGCCTATTAGTAGATCATAGCTAGAAAATACATAGTATGTTCAAATAAATATTTTAAGAAAGGAAGAAAGAAAAGAGACAAGTTATCTTGTTTTAAAACTCTTGTTGATGATTTTGAAGTATTAACAAAACAAATGTAGACCACAGAAGAGAATCCATCAGGCAGGTGCAGTGAAGGGGTGTAGTATGGAAAGGTTCTGTCATAGAATGACAGAACGGTTTGGGTCAGAAGGGACCTTAGAGATCATCCAGTTCCATTCCCCTGCCATGGGCAGGGACACCTTCCACCAGACCAGGTTGCTCAGAGCCCCATCTAACCCAGCCTTGAGCACTCATGGGGATGAGACAGTCCCATAATGTCTTATAAAGTTTCTTGTTACCATCCCAGAGAGAAAAAGTGTTGTAGTTTCATGGGTAAATTGACAATTTATGTTCTTAACCCTGCCTTTTCAATAAGAACAAAGTTGTAATTAATGCTTTTATGTTTATGAACATTCAATATTAAAATGCAGTACATACAAATATAATAAAGATATGTTTATTTGGGAAATATCTCCATTTCAAGTATAACAATCTACCCAAACAAAACATATCCTTTAACAAAATAAGTTTCTTAATTTACAATATAAAATAATTTTAAACCTTTTTCCCTATCTTCTATTTATAAAATAGAATGCAAACACTGCATGAATCAACTAAAAATAAATACGCATGCAGGCTTGACTGAACAACTGCTTTGTCAATGGAGTCCAGCAATGGGGCTAAACTGAGCGCTTTAGGTTTATTAGCAAAAGTTTAATTAAGCGTGATGTTGAGCAAAGCCTGGGAAATATTAAGTGATTACACTCAGAAGTGTTTAGTAGTTTGCAGGATCAGGAATCCATTTAATTTCTGTTCTCAGAGTGCCCTAACAACCTTGCTTTGCCTGCAAAATATTTCTAGAAACATGGTAAGATTTTCTTAAAACTCACTCAAAAATTGCAGATGGAATGCACTAGCTTTTATGGCTTAACTTGGAAAGGAAGAAACATGAAAGTATTTAAGATCTTAATGTTACATTTCCCCAGTGTCTTGTTTTATAAGCATTTTCAGCTCAAATGCTTTTTGAAGACAACTTTATGCACCCTTTTGTTTGTTACTGCAGCTGGGAAGTGTGTGTGGTTTTTTTGTTTTGCCAGAATAAACAAGATCCTGTTGAATATTAAAATATTCAATATTTCATTTTCTATTATACTCCATCAGGTGTATTGTCTATTAAATGCTCAAAAGATGCATTTACAAAACAGTGCTGAGTTACCCTCTTATGTTTGATTTACATGATAAAATGTGTGTTATTGTGTGTTACATTTGTTTCATTTCCCACTGTACATGATTGTATTATTGTTCACTCTCCTAAGAGATTATTTTCTGGGGGCTATTGATTCACATTCCTTATGCTATTATCAGTATTCCATCTATATATAAATCCCCTAGACCTCATCTCCTAAAGTTAGAGAAAGTAAAAAAATCTCTTGTAGTTCAGAAATTTTAATTTGGAAGATGAAGGCACAAAAAACATTTACCTTAACTCTTGCTGATTATTGCTTCTTTCTCAAAAAAACAGACAATGCTGTCTTGATGTGCAGAGCTCCAGGAAGTCCTCTAATACAGGAATAAAAACTTCATGATTAGGATCAAATTGTCCACATTTTAAAGGCTCTTTGATGATACCTTTTTCCAGCAGTTATCATGATTAACTCCTAACAATGAGCTTGTGATTGCAAAGATGACCTTTGGCACGCGGGTTAATGCAGTGCTCTTTTCCCAGCACTGCAGATAGTCTGAAAAAACATCACAGCAGGGTGATGGCATCTACTTCCACTTACCTAATTGTAACTGGGGCTCAGAAACTAGGGGCTTGGTTCTGCTGCATAGACATAAATGTCAAGTGCCATTGAAGATGCTTTTAGGGTATTTGAGACATTCTTCTTTAGCAGAGAGCACCTTCAGGGAAGTCCATGACCCCTCAAAATCACATCTAGAGACTAAGTCCCAGAGGACATCTTAAATATTACAGGATACTTCAAAATGTATTGGACACCTCTGTGTGAACAACTGAATGACATCCCTAATAATGACCACTTAACATCAGCTAATTCAATTGTCTCACTACTGGTAATTTTTTTGGAGTTACCCATCTGTATATTCAATTAGCGATGTTGATGGAAAAGAACATCCTGGCTATCCAGCCAATTCCCAGAGAAGCTGCTGCACACTTGACTCATGCAGAACTGACTGTGATGATGTGCTGTTATTAAATGTCTCAAGAAAAGTGTCTCCTTTTCCTTTCCTCTTGTGATTTTAGTAAAGATGTAAAGTGGCCTTTCACCCAAAGATCACTTTGCTTCTGAATTGTCTATTGCCAGTCAAGGGAACTAGAGCCATTTGACAGCTGAACTGTAATCTGTATATATAAATGATCATAAATAATTACTTGCTGCATGTTTCAACAGTTGGTCCTGCTTTTTGGGTGATACTGTTTTTAAGCTGTCCTGAAAAGTACTAATTTCATTCAAAGAGTCACAGCAAGGCAGTAACTGCTCCTATTAGAGAAATGGGATTTTAAGAAGGAGGAGCAGCTACTGCAGACCCAGCACATGAGAACAGATGCAGCAGCAGCTGAGTATTTCCACATAAACCTAGGTTTTATTGCACTGCTTACAGTATGACAGGTATTGTAGCTCTTGGATGCCTTGAGGTATTTATACACCACCCTACATGTCAGTGATGGCTCTCCCTACTATGTCCCTTGCACCACAGTCAGTCACAGCTCAGTGTCTGACATCTCAGCCTTTGTACAAGGGGACTTGCTGCTCACCCCTGTAGCAGAAGGGGGCACAGGCGGCGTTGAAACACAAGTGAGGACATTGAAGAGAAATTTATAGAGAATTTAGGTGCTGACATAAAAAAAATACATTAAAACCCCTGTTAACTCACACGTGTTTAGAGGGCCATTGGGACTGAAGATTTCACCACTAGTTACCTAACGTGTGGTGACTGCAGCATTCCTAGCTGGCTTATACCTCTTCATAATGTTCATGTTCTTCATGGTTTTACAGGACATCCTCAGGGTCCCCTACCCCCACATCCACCACTCTCCAAGTGTTACCACATGAGTGCCTAGATCCAATGGACACGAAGTAAAATCCATGTGGGTGTCCTGGACATCTAAGGCCATCCAGGAAGGCTGCAGAGGAGCAGAGCTGAAACTGATCTCTCCAAACCTCAGCCAGTGTGCAGCCTGCAGGAGAGGCGTTCAGAGAGCAAGCAAGGCACACACTCCCTGCTGCAAAAGACAGCAGTGTCCCATACTGACTGCAACCCACAGGCTGTGGAAAAAATACTTCCCTTTATGCACTTTTGAGTCTTCTGTAGCCATGTGTTATCTGCAACCTTGTACTTCAGTTTTGGCAGACTCTTTTCACCAGTGTGCCAGGTACCCTCAAGTGCGGTCGCCCTGCGATATCCTCAGCTCCACACTCCTCTTGGAGCTGCTCTCCAAGCTGCTCTTGCTCGCAGGCCGTGCTGGCGAGAGGCTCTCTCTGCAGGCAGCCCCGGCCCCAGCGGCAGCCGCCCGAGCTCGCTGAGGGCTGGCCCGGCCCCGGCCCGGCCCCGGCGGCCTCAGGGCGTAGCTGCGGGGAGGCTGCAAAGCCTGTGGGACCCTGCAGAGCCGCGAGTGCCCGAGGGCGGCTGCAGAACCAGCCTGCGGTCTGTGAGGGGCTGCGCCGAGCGCCGAACGCTCGCAGCAGCGTGTGCGCTTCGGGATTTGTCCGGCACATCCCTGCCTGTCGCTAAAAGTAAGCGTAGGGGAGCCCACAGGCTTTTCAAAGGAATAGATTCACAGCTAAATAATGAGTATTGCTGCAGTTCACACAATATTTTCAGTACAATAACGTAAGTGGGAATTTGTAAGTAAATATGACAGGTTAACATCTTTTGAACTATGACAGCTATAAAATGTGGGTTTCGTTCTTGAAAAATGACTGAGAATTATGAAGAGTTCAGATGTTTAATTTTACCTCCATTAATAATTCTGATTTTGTTACTGACATTAATCAGACACTGAAAGCCCTATAAATTTTACATACTCACTAAGCAAGTGAAGAAAATTAATGCGAATTTAACAAATAGTGTTGAAAATTCTTTGAGAATGCAGTTAGGCAAATGACAATAGTGATTATAAATATTTATGGTGACTTTCTGTTTAATTTACCTACTGGAAAATCAGAAATAATTCCATTAAGTGTACCAAAATGCCACCTGACTATAAGATTAGAAGCAAAATCACAGTCTGAATTCTTGCTGACAGGCTAATTTTAACAGCAGAAAGATAAGACAGCTCATATTTAGGATATTATTTCTTAAATCTGCACTGGACTTGACCACCAAATGCAGCCTTGGTTTAAAAATAAATGCTACTCAACATGAGAAGCACAGATTTGACCATGATGATTTTCTAAATCAACCTCTAAAAAAAAAGTCAACAAAAAGAACACTGGATGCTCCTTGTGCCGGTAAGGAATTGTTAACCTGTTCCACTGGTATGCAGGGCAGTGATTGAGCATCACTAAAGCCCTGAGTGTCATTCGGGCCCTTGTTTTAATGGGCCACTTTCAGGGTGGCACACCAAGCTCTCACCTAATCCTGTGAACTCAGAAACAGGCCACAGCACTGCACTTTGTGTTCCTCTGCTGAGGAAACTTTACGTGCTATGAAATATAACTTTTATGATGAAAAGTTTTGCAAATTAACAGAATATACATAGCAATCTGAACTTTTTTCTCTTATGATTGTAATACTTTCTGGACATGGCAAATTGCCATAGGTGCAATTTTTAACAAAAAGATAACATGTAGTAAGAATGTGGTACATTGGAAAAACAAAGTTGTTCTTCCAGTTATTTATTTTTTCCAGTTATTTCCTTTTTCATTAATGTGCAGGCAATAACTACCCATATTTAAAAGTATCAGCAGATATAATGCGAAGAAAATGAAGTTCAGACTGCAGAGAAAGGTAGAAACCTGGTTTTAGTAAATTTACCTTTATGCTTTACAGTTGATGCCAGTTACAAAATGCCTTGTTACTGCCTGTTCCTTTCTCTGATACAGCAAAGAGCAGCTAATGGACAGACATCTGGATGGTTCTGCATCACCTGGTGGACAACTGCTCAAGGAGAGCTGCTGGGTGTGAGCTGAGCCTGAAGATTACAGAATTTCCAAGGTGCTTATAGCTCACTTTGAAATAAGCTTATCCTATTCTCCCTCTTCTCTATCAGTGAGTTTTGCTCTTCATTGTAATGAACACAGTCAAATCCCAAATAAGCTGCTTTTATCAGTGCACAGATTCAAGTCCCTATTGTAGACTCCCACAGCTTGCATATTTTAGGCCCAGTGCAGAATTATTTTACTGCAGAAGTCTCATTGTCCAAACCCACATTCTCCTCCTGTTCAGCTTCCCAGACTTTCCAGGCTGGCAGCCTAAACAGTGACAGAGCACAGGGAACACAAGAGGGGGAGCCCTCTAAAATTAGTATCAGTCAAATAACAGTCTGATTCTCCCCCTGGAGAGCTACCTCTGCTGTATGGGAGGCAGGAAGACAAGCTATTCCTTTGGCTGGCTTTGGGAAAAAATAATGGATCAGGATGAGATAGGATTGTGATGCATCTTGATGTAGTTGAACTTCTGTCTAATTGTCTGTATACTCAGCCTCTCACACAGGCCAATATTAGCTCCAGCAAGCCAGCATATGCAAAAGCAATGTGAACATACAGACTGTTACTACAAGGACTCACACACTCATTTCCCAGTGGAAAAGCATTCAGAGTTTTCAGATTTTAAGGACTAATTTGTCAGGTTAAACTTTGCTATTTGAAGGGACAGACTGGCTGATGGCTCACACAGCAGTAACTCCTTTCCATGTGCTGGACAATAGCAACAATAATAGATTTATGATTAACTACTAATTTATTATTACAAAAAACAACACTGTGAAATGCCTAGTGGCCTAAAGTAGATGTTTTGACTGTTCTTCCAAGACTGCAAACCTCAGGACAGAGATTTTGATTATGTAAGACAGTGAAGAACATCTACTATTCCACCATTATCTCTGAAGATTATGCTGTAAGAAACATTGTGTAAGAAACAAGACATTATTTTTATTATTTTTTTGTAACATGTCTGACCTCAAACACTGTGTTAAACAGGCCACAGATAAACTTTTTTCTGTGCACCATAACACAAAGAACATGACTGTGGCCAGAGCCAATATTACAAGAACATTTAAACTATAATTTATGAAAGATGCCACCAATAAATTAAAGATTACAAAAGGGTCCAAAAAGTGATAATGAAAAGGAAACAGCAAAAAAGTGATGATATGTGGGTTGTGGTACTGGGTCAAGAAGCCTGAGATGAGAAGTCAGTCACTACATTTTAATAAAATAATACTAGAAAATAATCTAGAGTCGTGGATGGAGTGTTGCCAAATATCCTATTTTTACCTGATTTTGTGGAGAACGTAGATTGAGGTGATGTTTAGGGCAAGAACCAAATACTTCAAAAAGTTTTACAACAGCATAAAATACAGTTTCTAAGTGTTGAGAGTGAGTGAAGGAGGAAAAAAAAGGCTAACCCAAAAGCTTTTGAGATGTTATCTGCTTTATGTGATTGTAGACTATTGCCTCTCCTTTTTTCCACTTTCTCATTCTGGGTCACAATACCCTATCATTCTTTAAATCATCAGATCACTTTGAAGCACAGTTTCTGATGCCTCTTTGTTTAAGGCTAGAGTATGTACTTGCTTTCCTCCTGTGTAATTTCCTGCTGTTTTTGACTTTATATTTAGGGTGCTTAAATCGTGCTCAGTGGGAAGTGTCCAAGCACTTCCTGGGTGCACTGCAACCCAGAGCTAATTCTGCAACAGATGCAGAAGCAAGACAGACTCTTTCTCACATCAATTCTTAGCAAACCACAGTGACCATCTCAGTCTCAGGGAGAGCTCAAAGACCACAGGCACAGCCACTCTTGCAGTGCAGGTACCACTGTCTGACCTCTGCTGCCACCCTGAGCAGCACCGCAGTCCATCCCCCAGCAGCAGCTTTTCCTCCTCCTCGGAGCCTCAACGGGTTGGCTTTGGTGAGAGGAACCTTTCTGCACAGTAATCCAGGTCTTTAAAATTGATAATTTCTTGACTCTTAAAGTGTAGATAAAAGAACTGTGTTTTAACAGACACAGTACTGCAATTTGTGTTTGCAGAAGCACAAAAGACAGAGGTTTGTGAATTCACAGAAGAGATGTTTATCCAAGACTGCCCCCCTCTGTTATTGCTTCATAGCTTAAAAAAAAATGCTTCAAACTGCTATAAATTCTTCTCATACCTGATAAAGTGAGATTTCCAGTATACTGATTTTTAGTATTGTTATTTATTGGAAAAAATAAAACCCAAATAAAATGAAACATAAATAAAAAGTTAAATACTCCTGAAATATAAACATGGAAGGCATACTGAATTTCTTCGGTGAGTATTTGAGTAGGGGTAATTTTATTCAGCTGTTTGCAGCAAATAAAAATATTAATATTTCTCTTGGGTTTTCTCTACTTGCATTTTGTATAAAACTACTCTAAAACACAGGCTACAATTTTTTACAAAAAGCTTTTACAATTTTTTTTTGCCTTTTCTTTGGCAAAGACAACTCTCAGGATTGTTTCTCTTGCATAAAGTTTCTGCTAAGGCAAATTCAGTATTTTATTCAGGGAAAGCTAACTTTATATGTTTAACATACGCTTTTTTAAATATTGTAAAACTAAGTCTATTCTTGAGAATTCCAACTGTAATGCTTAAAAATGAATAGGGGAACGAAGTACCTATGTCTGAATCTCATCATCCACTTCAAACCCCTAAAACAAAAGCAGCAAAGAGAATGCTGTTGAAAACTGAACTAATGAAACAGTTTAGTGACAAAAAATTTTGAGAAATATAAAGTACTACCTTAAAGGAGTGTTTGGTTTGAGTATTTATTCAATGACATAAAAAATACTATGTGATATTATTCTAGAAGACAACTATAATTATTTTTTAGAGTCTAATGAACAGATGCTTTTCTAAAAATTGAAAATTAGAAAAACTGAAAATTCAGTTTTTCAGTAATCTACAAGATGGTAAACCAGATCATTAGACAACATTTAATAAATCTTGTTCCTCATGTCAAATATGTACTAGAAAAGTGCTTAAAGTAGAGTGAGGCAGACCAGAGGTGCATAATGACACTGTTCAAGTGTGTTCAGGAACTCAGAGCAGAAGCTCAGTAGGAGAAAGACAAGAAGCTCTGCTTCTTTTTGGTAATAGCTTAAGATATGTGTTATTTGGAAAGGAATTCTTTCTTGTTCCATATATCCCTTGCATTCATTTCTTATGGTATTTATTACAGAGACCACCACAGTATTGCTTCCAGCTCTTTCTGGTTTAAATATTCATTTCAGCCAGGATTTAATTCCAAAGAAAATTACTTCCTGTACAGACAGCCAGAATCTGTAACTCTTATGCTTATTCAGTAAAATATGGGGGAATCCTTCCCTCACTGTGTTAAGTTGTACCATTGGTGGGCTGCAACTTAATCTGCACCACAGCATAATACAGTGAAACCTTTTGCCAGACTGATGTTGTATTTGTACCTACCCATTTCCAGCTGCTGGTAGATCCAGCTTCACAAAGTCTGGTTGTTCCTCTTTACTCATGGCACCCTGCCTCCATGCTGGCAGTGTCCCAGGAGCCACCCACCAGATCAGTGCTCTCTTGGGAGAGTTGATGAAGTCTCAGCATGCAGCCTGGGAGTAAATGGGAGCAGTGATCACATTATGACTACAACGTATTCATCTTGACTTTAGTAATGCTTTCTCCCATAACTGCCTCATAGGCACCCTGCTGAGGCATGGGCTAGATAAGTGGACAGCGAGATGAATTTAAAATTGGCTGAATTTCTGGGCTCAAGGGGTTTGGATCAGGAGCATGAAGTCCAACTGGAGCTCAGTCGCTGGAAGTGTACCTCCAGGGTTGATACCAGAGCCAATACTGCTTTGACTCTTCATGAATGGACTGGTCAGTGGTGGAAAGTGCACCTTGAACAACTTTGCAGATAGCAAAAAAGCTGGGAGTAGTGAGTAAATGATAAGAAGGTTCTGCTACCCTTTGTAGCACCTTCACCAGGCTGGAGAAATGGAAAATAGGAACATTATGAAGTTCAGCAAAAGGATGTGCAAGCTCCTGCCCTTTGGGAGGAATAACCTCAGCCACCAGAACACACTGATGGCTGACTGACTTTGCAGGAAAGGCCCTAGAGAGGAGGAAACTAAGCTGCTTCTGGGCCAGCAGCGTGCCCTTGCAGCACAGAAGGCAAACAGCCTCACAGCCTGCATGGGGAAAAGCACTGCCAGCATATCAAGGGAGGTGATCTTTCCCCTCTGCTAAATCCCTGCATCTGGGTGCTGGGTCACGTACTGGAGTGAGTCCAGAGAGGACCATTAAGATGATGAAGGGCTTGGAGCATCTTTCATAAAGATAAGGCTCAGGGGGAACTTATCCATTTGGATAAATAAATACCTGATGGGAAGGAATGAGGAGGGAGCCAGACGTTTCTCAGTGTACCAAGCAACAGTGTGGAAGGCAATGGAACAAACTGAAACACATTAAATTCCCTCTGAACACAAGAAAACCTTTGTGTTACGGTAAGTTTTTTTCTCTTCGTTGTGAAGGTCAAACATTGGAGTAGGTCACCTGGGGGCTGTGGAGTCTCCATTCCTGGAGATACTCATAACTCCACTTGACATGGCCCTGGGAACCCACTCTAGCTGATCCTCCTTGAACGGGATGGGGTTAGACTAGATGTTTTCCAGAGATGCCTTCCAAAGACTCTGTGATGCTGAATAATGCTGCTGGGCCCAGAACATTGCCCAGCAACAGATGAGGAAACACCTCCTTCTTCTTGTAGCCTGGGGGAGAAAGAGCACACACGAGCACTCACTGACCCGTGAGGTAAGATGGGCTCCTGCCCTGTGCGCATGTCAGAGAGGATAACACCACCTCTCTGGTGCTCTGCCCTTTCACTGCAGCCATGAGGAGGCTGCAGGTGCAGGAATTTGCACCTTCAAGCTGAACTCAGCCTTCCTGCTGCTCATGGACTTTAATAAGTGGCTGAAGTCCCTCCCTAAATGGATCTGGACAAGCTGCACGTGTCAGAGGCTCAGAAGAATAAAAGTAGATCCTGACCATGTTGCCAGGCTCATACAGCTATATTTATTTCTCAGCACTGGCCAGAAAAAGGCTCAGAAACTAGCTGAGATATTGAAGTGTAAACCCAGGGTAGATAACCTCATCCCACAAATCTAAAGATATCTAATTTGACTGCAGAATGAAAAGCCAACTTTACAAAACAGTAACCTTGTAATTCTTGCCATTACCTTCTTCATACTGAGAAGAGAACAAAAAAATACATGACTGAATAATAATTGCGTTTTTTTTTCCATTTCCGTATGGTCCTTTTGCTCAATTTTGCTCTCTTTCTTGCATGTTTGGAGTAGCAGGACCAACTCTAAACATGAACAGTTACACTTCAATGGCCATGGCATCAATCTGGTTTCTTCTGCATCCCTTTCACTTAGCTCATTATGTGTAATAAGCTTCAGATGAATAGGCCTAGTAGCTCACTGAAGTGCTGAGAGTACTGAAATCCAAAGAGTATCAAAGACATGAAAATGACTCATCAGACATGTCAACAAATAATGAAGCACTGCTGAACTATTTTGACAGTTCTTGCCTAAAAATAGAGATGTAAAAAGCCACGTTTGTGGGGTTGATATCAGAGAAATAGTTGTAGCACAAAGAAAGCCACTCAAAAAAAAAATAATACTTCACAAAAAATACCTACCCTTTTCAGAAGTCATTGCACTGTATATTCACATCACAAAATAATTGCCTTAACTAATGAAAAGAAAAATTAAAAAGTAAGCATGCATGGCTAGTAAGTTAGAGAAGGTGCATCACAATTATAATATTTTTTCTCTATTTTTAATTTGGGCAGAATACGGTCTTAAGTCCCTCTGCTCTCTTAGTGCATGACTTATTTCATAGATCACCTAATTACTGCAAGTGTCGACAGACTGGTCTTGGCAAACTACTTTTCAAAGAGTATATAATGTTCAATTATATTTAACAAAATGTAAAGCCAAAGTGAATGCTTCACTTCAAGTATTATCTTTGTCTCTGTGTTATGGAGTTCTTTTAATAGCAAAAAAAGAAAAATTGAATTTTTATTAGGCCTGGGGAATTGTTTGAGTCATTCAAATTGATGTGCCATAGTCCAAATCTTTGAATGTGACTGGAGCTTTTGGATGCTGGAGGAGAAAGGGCACTTAAAATTGTTCATTTCTTTGTAAGATATTTTGATTTAGGAGTTAAAAATGCTAGTCAGATTTAAAACCATAATTTAAATAAAAGAATACAAGACCTGATTAGTTTTGGATTATTTGCCATTTGAAAATATAGTCCAAACTTGATATTCTTATTTCCAAAATCTAGTGAAAAATGGCATATATGGCATTTGTTAGTATATGAAAAAAGTCAGAGAAATATTGTAAGTATATCCTAAAAAGCAGAAAATATGAAAAAAATAATAAGCATTGATAATTACAGTGCAATTCTGCCCCACCGCCACCAGAAACAACTATTATTTTGGTTTCTGTTTAGTTTGCACAACTACTGCTGCTGGTGATCTGTTGGAATCCTGGGTTTAGACTTTTAATAGCGATCCATTGCTTGGTTTAATCATACCATTAGATAATCAGCCAGTTCACTTTGAGGTCATGAGCCTGCACTAATTCTGTTGCTGTGATGGATTAATGGAATTGTTTCCAGATGTATTTCCAATATCATTGCCATGTAATCCTATTTGTAGAAATGTTGTGGAACTTACACTGGCCAAGCAAAAGATGATCCATATCTTGCTGATGTGAATACTTTTAAAATGTGGTGACTGTAAATTGTTGTAGTGCTTTTGAAATCACTGAGGCTTGGCCAATTCAAAATAGTGGAAAGTAAATTTATGGGGCCAATTCACAATCAGTAAATACATTCTTTAAACTCAAAGGTTTTTTGTTTGTTTGTTTTTAATGGGAGACAAGAAGGAAACACTGGTAAATCATTTGTAAATTAAGCATATTGTGATCTTACTCTATTTCCAGATGTACACATTAAACAAACTCTTTCAAGGAATCTTATCTTTTAATTTTTACCTTGAAATTGTGAATAACAGTAGTTCTTCCTTGGAATAATGCAAGGAGATCTATGGTGCCTTCCAGAGAAAGCTGAGTAAACTCAATGGTAATAAGCATCATTAGCACTAAAAGTGGTCCTATAATGTTAAAATAGCTTTGTAAATATGGAAACTAAAAGGGAAAGAATAAAATCAGCTGAGTTACACTTGAAAGCACACACTTTGCATAATTTTAATTTCAATTCTGATGCAAACAGGTGAATAAAAATGAAAATGTAAAAACATTTGAAGGGTACAAAGAGTTAGAGAATCTATTTACCCATCAGTGGAATCCTCAAGACCTTTCTCTATTGAGTCACAATACTCCAACTAGCTGCAGCCACAGGATGGTGCTCATGGACTTTGGATACCACATTATAAATCTGGGAGGAGGGGAAAAAAATAGAGAAAGAGAGGCAGCCAGACTCTCCCCTTGGCAGGCTGTTCCTTGTCCTACCCTGAAATACATGAGCCAGCAAGCACTTGTGAATTGGGTTGATTTACCTCTACATTTACCAAGTCTTCAGGGACACTGCAAATAGATCCACCAAGAGAAGCCAGTAAATGTAATCTTTTTGGACTTCATAACAGCTTTGATACTGTCTCTCACAGAATCCTTCTGGATTGTCCAGCACGCAGCTGGATAACTGAGTTACGTGAGCAACCGGCTCACAGGTCAGGCACAAAGGGTTACAGTGAATGGGGCACATCAGACTGGTGACCTGGCACTAGCAGGGTTCCACGGGGCTCCATCCTTGGCCCTGTGCTCTTCAACATCTTTATTAATAACCTGGATGCAGCACTTGAGGGAATATTCAGTAAGTTTGCTGAAGACACTGAATTGTGAGCAGCTGTCCACTCTCTCGAGGGCAAAAAGGCCCTGCAGAGAGACCTTGAATAAACAGAGGACTAGGCAGTCACCAACTGTGTAAAGTTTAACAAGGGAAAATGCCAGTGATGCCTTTTCCTGGTCTTAAAATCAAGAATCAAACATGGTTAGAAGAGAAAAAGGGATTTTACCTTTGTATTTATTTTAAGGATCTTTAGGTACACTATGTCCAGGTCAAATGCATGTCAATGCACACTGCAATGCCCCCCCCCAAAGCATCTGGTATAACATTATAGGTCTCACTAATTAGCATATCTATCAAAAACTACCCAGTGAGAGGCTCGAGTGAGCCCCCTTCCCCAAGGAACCTTCCCCTGGATGGTTCTATCTCAGTTTACAAAATGTGTTCTGGAGAGGACCTGGGTGCCCGGGGCATTCTGATCTTTAACAATGAAGCTTCTAAAATGTTTAGTCTCCTATCCTGACAAATAAGTCTAAGAATTTAGGGTAAAAACACTAAGAATACAGAAGTTATAAAACGTATAAAAGGTAAAAAATCATGGCATCACCGGATTCAGCACCTGGGACGGGGCAGCCCTGGCTGTGTGTGTAGCCTGGGAAATGAGGGGCTGGAGCAGTGCTGTGGAAAGGGACCTGGGGGTCCTGGTCAGTGGAAAGGTGAACATGAGCCAGCAGTGCCCTGGCAGCCAGGAGAGCCAACCCTGACCTGGGGGGCATCAGGCACAGCATCACCAGCCAGACAAGGGAGGGATTGTCCCACTCTGCTCTGCACTGGGCAGCCTCACCTCGAGTCCTGGGTACAGTGTTGGATGAGACAATATAAAAAAGATATTAAGCTATTAGAGAGTGTCATAAGGGAGGGCAGTGAGGGTGGTGAAGGCTCTGGAGGGGAAGTCACAAGAGGAGCAGCTGAAGTCACTTGGTTTTTTCTGTCTGGAGAAAAGGAGACTGAGGGGAGACGTCATGGCAGTTATAACTTCCTTGTGAGGCTAAGTAGTGGGTCAAGTAATGATGTTTTCACTCTTATGACCAGACAGGACCCAAGGGAATGGCCTGGAGCTGAGCCAGGAGAGGTTTCAGTTGGATATCAGGAAAAAGTTTTTTATTCAGAGGGTGGTTGAAAACTGGAACAGGCTCTCCAAGGAAGTCATTGCAGCACCAAGTATGACAGAGTTCAAGAAGTATTTGGACAACACTCCCAGGCACGTGGTGTGATTCTTGAGAAGCCCTGCACAGGGCCAGGAGATGGACTTGATGATCCTGATGGGCCCTTGCAACTCAGCCTATTCTATGTTTCTATGATCTGTTTCCTGTTCTNTGAGGCTAAGTAGTGGGTCAAGTAATGATGTTTTCACTCTTATGACCAGACAGGACCCAAGGGAATGGCCTGGAGCTGAGCCAGGAGAGGTTTCAGTTGGATATCAGGAAAAAGTTTTTTATTCAGAGGGTGGTTGAAAACTGGAACAGGCTCTCCAAGGAAGTCATTGCAGCACCAAGTATGACAGAGTTCAAGAAGTATTTGGACAACACTCCCAGGCACGTGGTGTGATTCTTGAGAAGCCCTGCACAGGGCCAGGAGATGGACTTGATGATCCTGATGGGCCCTTGCAACTCAGCCTATTCTATGTTTCTATGATCTGTTTCCTGTTCTTTTGGGTATTACTGTTAGCTAAATACATGAATTAGGGACTGAAAGAGGTACAAACTGTGTCATTTTTAACATCAATGAGCTGAACATCTTTCTGCTTCAGAGGAGTTCTTATCTTGCAAGCTACTCTTCTTGACTGGTATGTGTGTTGGCTGTTGCACACAGCTGGCAGTGCAGTAGAAAAACTAGGAATCTGGTAAATGCTTTTTATATCTAGGAGTGTTTTTGAACCTTTGCTATAGAAAACAACTGGACTTAAAAGAGTTTCTTTAAAGCTCAAACACTTCTGCAGTGTAACTGGAAAGATATCCATGCACTATGAATTTGGACAAGAATCTGCAGGATTGGGAAGCCTACTCAGCAACAGAAGGTCCTGCTTTACACTTAGTCACAGTCATCTCCCTGTGACTCACTGTCTTCTCCTTCCCTAGCAGGGGCTTCTACTTACACTGAGAAAATATGCACATCTCTGTATCACCTACGCCTGTTTCTTAACTTCAGTCCTTCAGTGATTTCATTTGTAATTTTATAAACATGACCAGGTATGTTGTAATGAACATTTTCATTCACCTCCTAAATTCTCAGGACTTAGAAACTTTTTGAATAGTAGCCTTAATTGTAAATTCGGTAGGATATACCACAGGGCAACTCATATTTCTATGGAATTATAGAATATAGATTCTGCCATTCCACGTACCATTGCAGTGTCTATCCATATGGCAAAAAATATACATATGTACTACAACATTTGTAATCAAGGTTTACACTAAGCCAGACAAGTACTGGAACACTTAAATATAAATATTTCCCCAGTGAGTCACTAATCCACACATCTCAATACTGGCATGGGGAATACTTGCATTCCAAGCCGTACTCAACAGCAGACAACTTCTAAATCATTTATAAACGAGGTGAATGAGGAACTCTGGAGAGAGGAAAATGAGTTAACAGGTAGCAAACCGAGAAGACCAAGGACACTAACAAGCCCAGCACCTGCACATGGAACACTGCCCGCGCCCCCCGGCCCTGCCTCCCGCGCACCTGGCCGCGCCCCCGCCGCGGGAGTCGGGCTCGGGGGCGGAGGGTGGGATCTCAGGCATCGTTTATGCATCTTCCCTCCCCCCCTTCTTTCCACCTTCTGCTCTGTAAGTGCCCGCCTCCTTTCGCTACCCTTTCGCCTTATCAGATGCGGAGCAGCCAGTGGCGAGGGAAGCGGCTCTCCCGCAGCCGCTTTAGCACCCGCAGCCCCGCGTGAAAACGAGCGGCCGCTCCCCGCCGGCCGCTCCCCGGCTGATGCCCGCACAGGTCGGTGTGCGCTCCGTTTCGTCTCCCTCGAGGGCTGGGCCGAGGCGGGTGGGGGTCGGGGCAGGAGCGGAGCGCTTCCCATCCACCTGCCCGGTCACCTCCGCGGCGGCAGGAGCGGAGCCCCCTCCGGAGGGAGGATGGGGTGAGGGAGGAGGAGATGGAGGAGTGGAAGGTGGCGAGCTCGGGCCAGGACGGGGAAACCCCTTCTGAAAGTATTGCAAAAGCCTTACTTTCAAAACTGATAGTAATTAAAACCCACTCAGTCTCACTGTTGGTGGGGCGGAGGCTCTGGCTGCTGCTGCTCGCGTGCCGCCGCGGTGCCTCCTCCCTCCCTCGCTCCGTGCCGCACTGTGGCGGGGCAGTCGCTCCGCCCTGGCCCCGCACGGTGCTTTCTTCGCGGGGCTGCCCGGGCCGGCGAGCGCGTTCCTGCTCCGTGCCGGCAGCCCCCGGCTCTTATGGGGCCCATTCCCCGCCTCAGCTGCGCGGAGACAGCGAGCTCTCCGCTGTCCCTCCCTTGGCCTGGGGCGGGGGACGCTCGGTTTCACACGGGTGGGTGCTGGTGGTGGGGAGCCCTCGAAGAGGAGTCGGGGGTCAGGAGCGGAGCCTGTGAGCCGTGGTCCCCCGGGCCAGGCTGGGGCCGCGCTGCGGGGCTGTGGAGAGGCGAACGGGGGAGCGCGGCCCCGGTCTCCTCCGCCGCCTTCTCGTCTCCGGGGCCGGGGCAGGTCGCGCTCCGGCTTTGCCCAGCGGGACGTCGACCCGAGGAACGTGAGCGACCCCGGGGAACGTGTTCCCGGCCAGTTCCCCGACTGACCTGCCCGTCCCGAGGAGGGGAGCCAGGGCTGCGCGGAGGCGGCTCAGCCTCCTCCCCTGGGCTGGACGCGCGGAGCCGGGGCAGTGCGGAGCACGAGCGTGTGTGCCGCGTTTGTCCCCTTGGGCGCTCTCGGGGGCGCGTCCTTCCCTCGGGAGAGGGTGCCCTGTTTCCAGGCCCGTGCCAGAAGTCCTGGAGCCCAGCTGGGAGAGATGCTGTAGGGAGCGGGGCTCACCCCATGGCAGGTTTCTTGGCTTGCGAGGGCTTGGTGTCTGCTTCCAGCGCTAGTCTGGCAGATAACTCATTTACCACATACTTACTAAAGGGTGAAATATATAAAAAGCAGAAGGAATAGGATATTTGTTTTTAGTCCCAGACGATGTCAGCCACAAGGTGGCTGCAGACGGGGGTTTCCTTTCCTGGTTAAGTGAATGAATCCTGACGTGCGGATCACTGCTGAGGTGAACTTGTGTGTAGTTGATCCAGCATCAGTCGTGTCTATTCCAATAAATGTTTTTTTCTCTGGCTTGTCTCTAAAAGCAGCAGTAGAAAATGTTTCTGACACAGGATTACCGGTCCGTTAGTATTTATAGCTCTTGCTTTGGGGGAGGGTTTATACCAAATGTAGCAGATGGGGAATTGAGCCACCTCTGTGAGTGAATATTTTAATGTCTGTGTTATTATGGAAGGAAATCCACACGTTATCAGTGGTAACTGCCTGGAAGAATGAGTTGTTTGAAGAGTCTGTATTTACTTGATCCAGGTTATATTCCTAAGTGAGGGGAGAAGCATCAGTACCCAACATGCGATACACATTGAGGTGGATTTCAGCCTGTTTTGAGATACTCTTGGTTCTTACTATTGCCTGTCATTAGGCAGCTGCTGACTGTAGTCCTTGGGTGTTTGAGACTGGTTCATGTAGTAGGAAACCTGGGAACTTTGCACTGGTTTCTGAATTCTGTCTGGAGGATGAGTCTACGAACTCTGCGTAGCAGTATATAAGTTCCTGGTGCACGTGTTTGTTTTGGGATCTAGGTATTTGTCTCTGGCTTGAGGGATTTATACTATCAGAGTTGGATTCTAAATATACGTTTAAGTAGTGTAATGATAATTTGGTTAAAACTTTGATAACCTCTTGTGGAGATGGAATTTACAATGTACAAGACACTCCTGTGTCTTTCTAGGAGTTTTATCAAGCATCCATGACTGGGATTTGTGACAGTAGACCTACTGAGTCCTTGGATAACTATAGCAGGTTGCAAATACTCAGAGAGAGAAGGGGATGTAGGTCTTATCCTCTTCTGTTTAATAACGATTGAGGTACTTCAGCCTGCTTTTTATATTAGATAGTGGATGAAACGCTTTATGCCTTCAAAGGAAAACATGGAAGGCAAATAGAGTGATGGTATGTCAGGAATATTAGAGAAAATGACATGGGAGGTAAATGGAAGAAACCTGCAAAACAGAAATACATAAACCAAAACTTATTCAATTAAACCTTCAGATGCTCTTTGCTGACAGCAAGAAATCTACTATTAATTATCCTAATTTGTTTCTCCTGTAGAATTTTAACAGGAGAGGACAGCAAAATAATCTTCTTCTTGGCCTAGAAAATTGGTTAAAACTAGTGCAGTAAAGTTGAGTGAAAGATAAATGTTCCTAAGTATGGTGCTAGGCACATTTTGGTGTATCTTGGGAGATACTTCTGTATAATTTGAAATCTACTGGGAAGTGTTATAGTACATGTTTAGATGATGAAATTAGTACTGTTTTTAAGCCACGTTCTGTGAACAGATAAATTACCCATTCTGGAACTTGCTCTTTGGCACCAGAATTGTAAACCAGCTAGTTCACCTAGGAGGACTTCTAGTATTCATATACTCCTGCATTCTAAAGTGTTGGGTTTTCCTAACTGGTTAAGTAAGTGTAAATGATTTTGACCATGATATTACCTACTGTAAGTGCAGATAGTACAACAGAGAGCACAGGATAAGCTGAATAAGGTAGAAAAAGGAAAAAGAGAGTAGGCGGTAGAGGACAATGAGAAGAGAACATGAGTTCATTCAGAACTAAGTTCTGCCTTTTTTAACAAGCTTCAGAGTTCTTTGCCACAGGTATCTTGATAAGGTTCTTACAAAACTGGGTTATACAGAGATACATGTTGTACTTTGTTATGTACAGCTTACTCCATTTCCAGTGCTTGTGTATGATTAGCAAAGAATATAGAGTTTCTTTTTATGTGGGCCAAGTTTTCAAAACTGCTGAGTAGCCCAAGTGGGGTTCTTTGTCCCTTTCAGGTAAAATGTGCTTTGGTCATTAAACTGCTGCCAGGAAATTTTGTTTCCACTGATATCTGTGGTAAATTCCTTTTTGTTTGTTTGTTTTATTTGCTTGAGGGTTTTTTTGTTTGTTTTAATGGAATCCAGATTTTCCCCACAATTTTCAATAAAGTGGATGCCTTCTCTTTGCCTGTTTAGTAAGTCTTTTGTTGCATGTGTTTTCAGACCTGCTGATACTGTGTGTATTGAGGGGAAGAAGATGCTTTGTCGATACGAGATACAGAGCTGTGTTCTCCTGGCTTTTGTAGCTGTCACAGCTTTTTTCATCAGTGATGTACAGGGCCAAGGTAAGTCATAAATAAGAAGATGGAGCTTTTCACTCTGATGTGCAAAACCAGACTTTTTATTCCAAATGCAAGTGTTACTTCTCTCTTAGTAGGATGTAAATCCGTTACTACTGAAATGAAGCCGGAATTTTGTTGCTGATCTCGGGGAGCAGGTGGGAGTAGAATTATATCTTCATGTGTGCTCTGTGAACCCAGGATCTCAGATAGCATAAATATTTCTGCAAATTCGTGTGTCTCAAAATGAGTTATACAATACATTTTTTTTCTCCTATTTACATGAAAGCACTTATCAAAAATTGCTCTTACTGCCCTCTATGTAATCAAGTAAGTTTGAAGGCTCAGATATGATATTAAGCTTGTATGGAAAATGTATTTTTTTCTCTTTTGGAACAGTAGCTGTTGTAGTGCTTATATCATTCCGTATTGCACAGATCTGTTAAAAGTCACAGACTACTTCTCCAGCTTTTAAAATGAAAATCTCCTTTGTGAATATTAAAGGATACTGCTGTGATTGTTAGGCTTACGTACTTGTTGGATTGTACTGACAGTGGCTTGACTGCTAGAGAAAATTTATCCTATTGCTTGGGGAAGGAGGGAGGATGAATACCAATGAGTTTTTATGATTTCTAAAGAAAGGCATTTCTCTCTACTTCAGATTTATGTAATCCCTTTGATATGAGACTGCATGGGCATAACTGGGAACAGAATTGGATCCTGGGGTCTTTTAAAGTGTTTTGTATAATGCATTATTCATGAACACATTCAGAGACTATTGGCAACGTGAGGCTTTCAAAATCCTGATAATGCAAGTAGCAGTGTTGACCAGTCTGCGTGGCACTCAAGTGCTGGGGAAGCATACCATCTTGGATGTTTGGAAATCTGTGAGCATTTTACAGGCCTCTGCCAGAACTTAGGGACACATGTAAGCTGTGATATTTGATGTTGGTGATTTGAGGTCAATCAAGAAATGTATGTTCCCAATGTTCAGTGCATCACTTCTGGTCAGAAATGAGGTCCAGAATGTTTGTACCTTAATGAGCCAATAAAGCAAAGCATATGGTTTGTCCTTTCTCTGTATTTCAGTTCTAATACATATGGTTAAGATTTGCAAAACGGTACTGGGGATTGAGATCCATCTCCAGAAAGTGTTGCAAAATTCCTTTATGATGGAAAACTATGTTCTTCTCTGTTTTTTTTTAAACTTTGATTCAATCAGTTATAGTTGGAGATTTTTCTCCCTTTAGTATCAATACAGTGAAATGAAGGTCAGAGAGAGGTTTTTTGTCCACAGTAATCACACCAGCAGAAGTTAGAGTTGGTGAATTTATTCTTGATGAGTATAGAACAATACTTCCCTTGTTATTAGACTCTTTCAGCAAACATCAGCTGTGGAATGCTGTCAGCAGTGTGATATTAAGCTAAGTGGAGTATTGCCTTGGCCCAGCATGACTGTTATTCTGTTGAATGAGGTGATATGAAGTCTCTATTCCATGCTCACAGGAAAAAAATCTCTCGATATACTTAAAGTAATAAGATGTTTCTCAAATTTGTTGTTTTCTCAAGGTTGCCACCTCTTGCAGTAAGCTCTTCATGTATCTGGCTAGCAATTAACAATTTAATACAGTTTGTTTGTCTGTTTTAAGGAATTGTACACTCTGCCAAGGTGTAGGAAGAGCTGGTATTAGTTCCAGCTTGTGTTTCCTTCCTTTGGCAAAGATGCTCAGGTAAAGGTGTGTAATGTGACTTCTTGGAAACGAGAATGTTTGTGAGACTGAAGCCAACCTGCCTGAAGCTACAAATTATCCTTTCAGAGGAGCTGTGTGGTTCAGTCTCATTTTTTGCCCTATTGCCTTGTAAACTACATTGCACTGTTCAGTTTTTACTCAACAATGATTATTTTTTCAGCACTGCTGTTTCTTCCCCATTCAATATAATGTATAAATAACATCTTTTGTCTACTTATGTTCTTATATAGTACATGAAATTAGAGATGGGCAAGAAAAACACTTGAGAATTTTTGATTTATTCATAAAGTAACTTGCCTTGAAAGTTTTTCTGTATTTAAAAATGGAAACTTTTCTTTGTGTAGCAATAATTTTCATGTATTACTACTGTAATTGTGAAACAATTGCAATTATTAACTTGTTCAATTCTTATGACAAGAGTAAATTGGAAGCCACAATATTTAGTTAGTATCCAAACTCAGACTATTGGATGTCTTGGAGAATTGTCCATAAGCAATTTATTGTATTTTTCCTTTCCAGTAAGAGTTGAAAACATTCTTTCCCTAGTTGTCCACAAGAGTTATGTGTTTGGAGTGCTAATTTACCTGGTGGCATAAACCAAAGCCTTGAACTTGTCAGTTTTCTTTTGGGTGACTGCTCTAATGTTGCTGACAGCCATTCTCTTTTGCATTCCTGTAAAACCACTTAATGAGATCTAGCTACTGATTTTTATCAGTTAACTGACTCAGCTTGGATTAATTTTTTTCCCTTTCTGCAAGAAGTGAGATTTTATTCCACAGACAATAAAGGTCCAAAGAAATAAAGATATCCTCTTCAGGTTGGTGAATGCGTAGTAATTCCCATCAATATTTTGTTGTCTGTTTGAGTGTTAGATTTTTAACTTCCTTAGCTATATGTACTTTTCTATGCCAGATCGTTAGTCTTTGCACAACTAAGACACAGTTGATTATCTGCCTAGTGAAAAATTGTTTTCTTTCTTATGGTTTATTGCTGTGTGGGAATGACCTTTCCACTGCATTGCTGCCTTTGATACAAAAAGTACTCAGTGAAAATTGACCAGTTATGTAAAGACTATTCTGGCACCACTTTTCTAGTCTTTCATATTGTAACTCTGTAGTATACAAAAAAAACCTCCTGGTGATTGTGTCCTTCTTTGCTTGTAAGATCTGTGATTGTTTTTTAGGGGCTCAAATATTTACCTGTTTTGGTGATGGCTAATAGCAATTAGGACAGAACTATGCTTCTTTGTTAGAAGGTGCTTTCATAAACTGTCAAGTTGAAAGTAGGATGGAAAGAAATGATGGGGAAGGAAGAAGATGGCAGAGAAAATGAACTCTGAAAGTCTAAGACATGATGGGGTGGTTTTTTGTCAGTCCTTGGCGTTTCTTTGTCACTCTCTGCTCTGCTTCTTAATCCCCATACAAATTTACCACTTAATCCCAGTAAAATCTGCAGCATTTTCACACTTGGATACAGTCATTATTTAAAAGTTTATTTTCTATTCCTGAGGCAAAATAATAGAAGGAATTGTATTTTTTGAACTTCTAGATATGATTTGTCACTCTTGTTCATCCAGCCTCAATTTATTGTGATTTATGTATAGCTCAAAAGACACAATGAATCTTGAGAATGAATTAAAAGCTGTAATCCATAATTAGTCTGCTTGGCTTTAAAATCTTTTTGCCATAGTCTCTGTCATGTTTGTACAATTACAGCATGCTGAATGTTCTTGCAGAAACCTGCCTAGCAAAATATTTTGCAATACAAGGGCCAAATTTTCAAAGAACCAATGTTGTATTTGCAGTGATTCCTGCACACACTGTTGCTGGCAGCCTCTTTCTTTCTAAACTTTATGGAGGTGACAGGCAGACTGAAGATGAGGTCTGACAAGATTGTGCCCAGCAACTGAGGAAATGCACGGGTGGGGTGTAAGCCCAATGCTGCAAATCAGAACAGCTTTGAGTGTGTGGAGTTCATGTGCTGCCTGCTGCTTCTGTCCCTTTGCCTCTCTTCTTGAGCTTGTTCTCTGAAGTCTTTGAGAATGCAGAGGTGTTGCTAAGCTGTTCTTGGTACTTATGGACTCTCTTTTCTGTGTTCTGGTGTTACGTCCCTCAAGGAAGAGAACTGCAGAACCTGCTCTTGGTCTGACAAAATGGCCACTTGCAGAATGAGAGGCTGGATGCAAGGGAATACACCTCTTGTATTAAACCTCCCAATTCTTACTTCTAAGATCCAAAATGTGTTTAATACTAGATGACATGAAAAAGCACGCAGCCCCAAATCTCAAAAAACTACAGCTTGCTTCTTTCCTTCTTTCTTCCCCCAAGTTGCTGGAAAAAGTAGCACGTAGGAAAAAGTAATCGGTTCAGTACAGGTCTTTGGCTGCCGCTGGTGCCAGAGCTGCATTGGTTGTAGCAGGTCAAATGGAGAGGCCAGAGATTGTTGGCCAGCACATTCTGCCTGTTGACTCAGATGCTCCATGTGTTGTAATCCTTAAATCTCAGAAATATCATGAGACTGTTGGTTTATTATATCTGAAGGACCAAAAAACCATGGGTGTGAGCCTAGTCAATTAAGAGCAATCTTAGCCCTGGGGAAAAGAAATTGCCACTTACTTGCTTCAGATAATTTCCCAGATTTCTTAGACTTACTAACAGAAATCTTAAAGATGTATTGGCAAAGGCACCAAGGGTTTGGAAAATGAAGGAGGCCAAGCAGGGGGCTGTGGAGGAAGAGAAGGAGTAGCGTGGGAGGTGTTTAAAGCTTTCTAGCCCTTCTTTTGTTCAACCTCTGGGTAGCTTCCTCGGCTACCTTTCCCTGTAGATCAGTTTGTTCTTTGTGAGCCAATTTATATTAAAATATATGAAGATTTCCCCTTTTTGAGAGCCTTGGAAACCCCAGGCTGCACTGCCAGCTGCTCTGCTGCAGTTCTTCAGTGCAGAAGGGATGTGCCTCCCTGAAGCAGAGCAGGTTTTGTAGAGTGTGGTTCAGCATCAGTGGAGTTTGAGCAGTGGGATGCAAAACTGTGAAAAAACAGTTTATGTGCAGAGACACAAAGTTGCTGATACTATGGAGACAACATGGGGCAGTTTTTCCATTTGTTCTTGTGTGGGTTGCTTCACTGATTATCACCTCTTCCTCAATCATTTCATGCTTCTATTTATTTCACCTGCTGCTTCAGTTTGAAACCTAGGTGATGGCACAATATAAATAGAAGCCACATTTTACTTACCATCCAGATTGCCCCGTCTAAGTCTTGGCTTGCCTGTGCCTGCCTGCTGGTCTTGATGAGACTGAAGCAGTGTTTGCAGCTCCAAGGCTTTGTGCTGCCTAAGCCAGGTTTGCAAATTGGGCAGCTGATGTTCCCTTTGCTTTGTGCATGCCTGTCTTTTCTCTTGGTTATTCTCTCCTCACAAGGATTTGAAAATTTGGCCCTGTATGACATTAAATGTGGGGAAATGCCCACAGTAATGAGAGGTAGAGGAGTGTAGGTCATGCATATTGTCAGTGTAAGCAAGAGAGCAATTTTTATTACCATATATTAACAAAGAGCATTTTTATTACCAGCTTTGCCTGCTAAACTAGTGTCTTAACATCTAACATTGTTTGTCTTTCTGTCCTCTGCTGTTAGGTTGTTTAGTTTGTTTTGTAAAGAGATAAATAAAAGGTCTGTCTGAGGGAAGTAGTGCACCTGGGGATGTCATTTTACAAACTAATAAACTCATGTATGTGACATTTTAAATAACTTGCATCCTTTATCATTAAAATTTTGTGTTGTCTTCCTATATGTGTTTATTTTTGTTTGTTTAAAATGGGTTGTTTTTTATTTGACTTTAAATTGTTATTTTCTTTCCAAACTTGCAGTGTCCCCACCAACAAGACTAAGATATAATGTAGTGAGTCCTGACAGTGTACAGATCTCTTGGAAAGCCCCCAAAGGGCAATTCACTGGATATAAACTTCTTGTCACTCCAAGTTCAGGTAAAAGTCTGTGGGTTCTCTTTTAAGGTGAAAGAATTGTGTTTCTAAGGCTTAAAAGCTTTTCAGAGTGTAGTGTCATCCTCCAAGATGAAGAAACTTTGAGCGAGTTCTGGATAATGAAGTATTGGCTGGTCAACAGAAGAGAAAGTGATTTCACCAGAGGGTGGTCGGGCACAAAAAATGGGAATCGAATGCTTAAGGTGGCAGAAGTGGGTCAATGTTATTTATTGTGTAGTCTTTGGAAATTGTCATTGTGTAGTCTTTGGGCATTGTCATTGAATTGTCATTGATCATCCGTCTTTACCTTTCTTCCAGTAGGGTGTAAGGCAATTTAGGAAGTGTTCAAGTGAAAGCATTGGAATCCTAATTCAGTCAACCCTTTAAGGTGGTTCTCCCTTATCCCTTAATGAGCTCTCTGGAAAAGATCAAAAAGAACAAAAAACCAAGCAATAAAAAAAAAAAATGAAAACTTGAAAAGGTAGACAACAAAGTGGCTTTATAGAGTTATAAAGTTCTTACTTCTGTACAATTAAAATTAAATTTAGATACAGAAACAGTTTTAACATACAGCTAAAATACATCTTTGCACATATTAGTATGCAGTCTTTATATATAAATAGACATAGAAATGTTCAATATTTGTATTTATACATGAGAATTTCCTTCCCCAAAGAAAGTTGGCAAAGATAGTGTTCAGAGGTGATGTGGGTACAATAGGATCAGAACTGGCAGCCAATCACAGAGAAAAAGCCTGGAGGTTTGATGTTACCAAACTTGACAGATTTTTGTAAAATGTGTCTTTTTTTCTTACTTAATAATTTTGCTGGACACGGTGACTGTTTCATGAGGCCCAGACACAAATGCTGATTTTAAGAGTGTTTCTGTTTAAGAAAACTGGTTAGATTGCCTAACTTGTTGCTTTTCTGGGATGTTCTCTGTTCTGGCTGTATGGGTATTCCCAAAAGTGGAAAAAGTGGGAATTCTTAGGTCATGATAGAGGTTGAGGTATTTTTAAGTAGTTTACTTTAATTTTACATTTAATTTGTTTATGTTTACTGTGTCATAAGAAAAGCAAACAAAGTTATATGTTTGTTGGAATTTTTTTTTGTCTTTTCTCCTGTAGGTGGAAAAACAAATCAATTAATTCTTCAAAATACTGCAACCAAAGCAATTATTCAAGGTCTCATTCCAGATCAAAATTATGCCCTTCAGATCATTGCATTCAATGAAGACAAGGAGAGTAAGCCAGCACAAGGCCAGTTCAGAAGTATGTGTCTCTTTATGGCTGACATACATAATTTATCAGATATTTAATGTAACTTTTGAAAGAGTAACAAGTCTTACACAAAGAGGGAAGACAGAAAAGCCGTTTTTTCTGTGGTGGAAGAAAAACCAAAGCCATGAATTTTAACAAGTCTTACACAAAGGGGGATGATGGAAAAGCATTTTTTCTGTGGTGGAAGGAAAATCAAAGCCATGAATTTTAACTGGTATAAGTACAGGTGGAGGCTTGAATTGATTGCATAGTACATTCTTGCATTGGGCTGTCTTTGTTTGCATTGGATTGGCATCCCTTTCTTCCTCATTTCATTAGGAAATTAGCTGGTATTTAGTGGAAAGAATCTTCAGTGAGTGGAAAGAAAGTGCTATATTCTGATACTTGAAATATTTCCTTTTTATTTAGAACAATATTACAGCTGTGCCAATAACTAGTTACTAGTTCAGTAGTATGAAAGGCTGATTTCTTAATGGTCTTCAGCAGTCAAATATATTTACAAATTTAATTTTTTATATGATCAAGACATACTCAATATCTATATCATAGTGATATATTCATGCTAAACATGTTAAATATGATTAGTGGAGATTTGGTTGATAAATGCAATAATGTGCAGGGTAGGAGTACAGCTGACAGCATACTGAATTCCCTGACACTGAACTTTTCTCACTGTCATTCCCAAATCACCTTTGTTTTGAAACCAGCACAAGATAAAATATGCTGAGTACTTGATGTGGTGCATATCAAAGTCCTTTTAGCTTTTCCTCACCACAACCATGTATTTACTTCCTCAAGGTCTGTCCCGGTTAGGAAACCCACAAAACCACAGATTACTTTAGCATTAAAGAGAAGCCCACAGAAGGCTACAGCAAATACTATAATATTAGGTGTAGCTGTTTTTTAAATGGCCTTTAGGAAAAGTAGAGCTGGCAACTTGATTGAAGAATATGGGGATTGTGTTCTATTTAGTATATTCTCTTTGCTGCATGTGAAAACACGTACTTAAGGCTGGAGTTTGATTCAAAAACATGATGCCTTGCATGAGTAAAACCAGATACAGCCTATATACAAATCCTTATTTTGCTCTCCTAAGTTTTTTTCCCTGTTCTCTGACATGTGGCCACTAATTCTTGAGATGAAAAAAGGTCAAATATATAAAGAGCTTTGAGAATATCATCTGGTTTAGTGCACTGGAAGTATGGTTTTAATGCTGTTGAGTTGTAACTGATGTACTAAGAATTCTCAAGCTTGCAATAAAATTTTATTGTCAAAAGAGTATTTCTCTTTATATAGCCAGCTATACATTCTTATTCTAGTACATAGTGTTTAATGAACTAAGGTCAATGGGGATTTTTTTCCTTTGAAAATGCAGATGTAAAAACACATGTTAGAGAAAATTTTTGTCTGTGTAAATATTTGAGTAAAACTGGTGTCTTGTCTTTTCTTTCTATGTGGTTAGAATTTTGACAGCTCCCAAATCAGAATTTTGACAGTTCCCAAATCCAGAAATCTCTGTCAGGATGTGACCAACTTGTGTCCTTTGAACATTTTCAGACTTCTGTGCCTTTTTTCTGGAGACTTGCCCCTCAGTAGCACTAGTGTTAGAGGAGGCCAGTTCTTGGCCTTGCTCTTGGCCTTTTCTCAGAGGAATACTCCTAGCAGGATAAGCAACACCATCCTTTTTGGCCAATATTATTCTGGTACTTTACCTCTTGTTTTAGTCAGAGTCTTGTTCACTTATGGGTGAAACCCAGACTTCTGATTAAAACCTGGTGTCGTTGTGGCATTATCTGTAACCCAGCGAATAACCACGATCTGCCTTGGTAAAAGCTGAATCCTCAGCAAGCCTGTGGACTTGCATTTGCTCCCAAATCAGTTTCACAACTGTTTGCTAAAGGCAGAAGTGATATGCAGTCACACATACTGTCTTAGTAAGAAGAGGAGTCAAAACCTTCAGGGTGCTTTGACTCCTCTGTACCTGGAGTGTGAGCACTGTAGGTTCTGTAAAGGGTTGTCATACTGAGAAGATCATATTCAGATGTTTGACAGTGGTTCGTTGTCTTCCTTAGAACTTAGTCTTGTGAATGTATTTTGGATTGGAACTTGGAGCACTCCTAGTTGATTCAGATATTCCACACACTATTGGGTAAATCGGTGAAATCCATTTGACTTTGGTTCCACTAATGTACAACAGAATGTTTGTACTGTCTCTCTTATGTAGTCAAGAGACATAACCTCCTTTCATGCCCTCACAGTGTTTTTTTGAATGATTTAGCACAGAGAGACTTTGGTCCTGGCTGAGGCTCAGTGCCTGCTTGGATGAGTGTCAGTCATAATCCAATTTTACATAAAATATAAAGTGTAATTGGAGTAGTTTTATTTTCTGTGGAAGATATTCTCAGCTTCATTGTTTTAAGCTTTTCCTGGCTGTTGGAGACAGCTAGAATGTGGATACCAATTAGCATTCACAGGAAATTCTGAAAGGGGTTTTTCTTCCCAGTACGTGACTTTAGCAATGATTTTGTCAGAACCTTTCAGACTGTTAGTGGAGCAATACTGGGTGTAATATTAGGAATTGCTAACCAAATTGAGTTCTGCTTGGCTGTTGCGAGAGATTTGGGACATTGTAAGGGAGGTATCCCACCCACTTGTGGAACAGGAAACTGTCAAAGTCTCAGCTCTGAAGCAGCCTTGAACTCATGGGAGTATTTGGTGCCCTGAATACAGATTTGGGCATGGGATCTAAGCTGATTCTGTAAAGAGGATAGTGTAACAGCTGGGTTATGTACTTTTGTGTTGACTGACTTTGAGTGGAACTTTGCAGTGCTGGACCTTCCCCAGCTAGCTTTGCCAATTTTCTGGACTATGTATCCAGTGTGGGATCTTGGCTGCATGGGCTTAGGTGCTGATGTCACTAATTGCACTCCCCTGTGTGAAGAGAGTCAGTTTTGAGAACTTTAATGATGATAAAATGGGGAATGATCCATAAAAATAATGAAGGCAAAGGGAGGGAGGGAAAACCCAGAAAAAGTTACTCACTACCTAAGCCTGTCTTCAGATGCTCTGTGCATCTTTATCAGGAAGAAGAAAATTATATGCTTCTAACTGCATTGCTCCTAGATTAATTGATTTTCCTCCCCCTTACCTTACAGTTAAAGATATAGAGAGAAGAAAAGACACAAGTAAATCCAAGGTGAAGGATCCAGAAAAAACAAATGCGAGTAAACCAGCTCCAGAAGGTCAGATCATAACACATACGACTTATGTGATATTCTGAAAATAATCAGCTTCTTTATTTAACTTGGCCATTGTAGAGATTTTCTCTAAGTCAGTACTTTAAATCTGGCTCCCAGTGTTAAATTAAATAGCAGGGAAAACCAGCATTTTCAGAAATATTGAAGAGTTGCTGCAGAAGTATTGCTATTAGTTCTCTGTTTTGCTTTGCTTTTTTATAAAGTTCTAAATACCACCACGAATTGATGGAAATTATTAAAAAGTCATTTTAAATAATAATAAATTATTGAAAACTGCTTGTACTTCCCCACTGGGTGCACTTTGAGTTAGCTAGTGGAAGAATTGTGTGGGGGTGTGTGTGTGCATAACTTCATATTTTCTTGGCTGGTGGACAGACTGGCAGTATTAATTCCCACCTAAAGTCAAATTGATACTATTGTATAATTAGCCATTGTATAATAATGTATAATAACTTGATAAATCTATCCTTGTTAGATCATATATATGAAAACATTTGAAACATTTTGAGAGAGGGTGGGAAAAAGGAGTTAATTCTGTCACGTTGCAAGGAGCCGATCTTCTGGTGAAATGTGGTACTGCTTGCCATGAGAAGTTTGTCTAGTATGGAAGAAAATCTATTTCAAGCTTAATATACAGCTCTATTTCCTGTTATTCTAAAATTCTAATAGCATCTTCTTCATGAAGTAACCCCAACAGTAATTATTCCCTTCAGCAGTTATTTATGGTATACAGAATAAGCACAGACAAGAAGAGCTTGGTATGACCTCAAATAGTCTCTCTGTGAATAAACTGGACAGTTTCAAGGATCCCATTTTCCCCTTCCATTTAAATCTGTCTCCAGTGATGCAAGTATCAAAGACCTCACCCAAAGCTCCTTGAAGTCCATGCAAATTTTTCTTTGGTGGGTTTTTATTCTTAGCACACATTGTTGTGTCATGTAGTATTTATTAACACTATGCAAGTTCGTTTCCATACAGCATTTTTCAAACAAAAGCATCCTGGAACTCCAATGGGCTCATTAGAAGAATGTTAGCTAGTGTTTGCAACACCAAAGAGACAAGTTGTACCTGCTTAGAACCTGACAGGGTAGTGGATAGGTGATCTTTCCTACATCGTGTCTAGAGGAAGACTGAGTTGGAAGAAATGACAGAACTAGAGAAGGAAAATGTGATTTGCTTTCTTAATGGAGGACAAGTGATAAAAGTTGAAGGAGGGAAAACTGGGCCGTGCTTGGAAAATGTTGATTAAATGCAGACAGAGGAAAGTGTCTGCCAGACTCCAGGAGAGAATTTATGCTTTTTTCATAGAGTAAGGGCAAAAATACAATTGGTGAGAGGAGCTTGCATCTGCAGTCTCTCCCTTTTTAGGATTCATGTTTACTTTTGAAATCTTTAGCTTAGTCACTTTCTTCATCCCTGCTCCACTTTTTACCCATCTGAACTTCTTCAGTTTTATCAGGGCAGAATAAAATATATCTCCATCCAGCACTTGTGAAAAGATACTGCCTTACACTTACTGTAGCAGGTTCTACTAGAAAACTGGGGTATGCATTTGAAACAAAGGCAAAACTTAAAAACTTCTTGATCAGCAAACCTGATCATAAAAAAGAAAATATGCTAGTTTTTATGAATTCTTGAATTTGTTTAGCCCTGTTTCCAATTCAGCTATATGTTATTGTAAAGTAACAGGCCTTTTTCCTCCAGTCTAACTCTTGCATATTTCTTTACTTTGAGCAATATGATGATTATTCAAAGTGATGGAGATTCCAACTGAATGACTTCAGTGGGAGTAGAGTGAGATTCCAAGTGAAAACATTGGGCAAAAATAACAGCATCAGCAAAAAATGTGTAGCTGTAGAAATGTGTAGGGGTAGAAGTGAATTCAGAACTGATACACAGGCAGTAATGGTACCAAAAGTTTCCTAGTTTAATATAAAGACCCTTGTTCCACCTCAAACTGAAATCAGATCAAAGAAATAAGAAAAGGTCTGAAATAAATGGATTAAAGAAATAAGTGCAATATTTTATGGCAAAACCATAATAACTTGATCCTCTGCAGATGTTTGACAGGAAATTATTTGAGTACGACCAAATGAATCCAGGCCAGCAGTTAATTGGTTTCATAACCATTTAGTGTCTGGCTAAATTTGATGGGTTTAATAGCAATCCTGATACATTCTTGTGGCTGTGGTCGAGTTGGTAAGACCTTGGGAGTTAACAGTACAAAAGAAATTACTAGAATCATAGAATTATTAGGGTTGGAAAAGACCTGCAAGATCATCAAGTCCAATCTTTGGCCTTATACCATCACGTCCACAAAATCATCTTATGAAGTGCCACATCTGCTCAGTTGTTGAACACTTCCATGGATGGTGACTGCGCCAATTCCCTGGGCAGCCTGTTCCACTGCTTACTCTCTCTTGCTGTGATGAAGTTTTTCATAATATCCAATCTGAATCTCCCCTGGTGCAACTTGAGGCTATTTGCTCCTGTCCTGTCCCTTGTTATCTGGGACAAGAGATGACTGACCCCAGCCCGGCTACAGCCTCCTTTCAGGCAGTTGTAGAGAGTGATAAGGTCTCCCCTGAGCCTCCTTTTCTCCAGGCTAAACACCCCCAGCTCCCTCAGCTGCTCCTCATCAGACTTGTGCTCCAGACCCTTCACCAGCTCCATTGCCCTTCTCTGGACTCGCTCTAGCCCCTCAATGTCCTTCTTGTAGTGAAGAGCCCAGAGGTGGACACAGGATTTGAGGTGTGGCCTCAGCAGTGCTGAGTACAGTGGGACAATCACTGCCCTGGTCCTGCTGGCCACTCTGTTTCTGATACAGGCCAGGACACCACTGGCCCTCTTGGCCATCTGGGCACAGCCTGGCTCATGTTCAGTCACTGTTGACCAGCACCCCCAGGTCCTTTTCCAAGGGCAGCTTTCCAGCCACTGTTCCCCAGCCTGCAGCTGGGGTTGTTGTGACCCAACACACTTGGCCTTGTTGAACCTTCCTTGTACCATTGGCCTTGGCCCATCGATCCAGCCTGTCCAGATCCCTCTGTAGAGCCCCTCCTACCCTCCAGCAGATCAACACTCATGCCCAGCTTGGTGTTGTCTGTGAACTTGCTGAGGGTGTTATTAACATGTTTTTATAAATTTTTTTTAAATCTTTATGATGGCAGCCAGGTTGAGTTAGGTAGAATAATATCTTACCTGACAACAAGAGCAATCTTTGCCCATTGGAAGTATTGAAAACAACCATTGTCCAGATTATTGTTGTCAGGGCTTCTGCTCTAGTCTTGAGTGAAAGAGTAGCATAATTCACCAGTTATTAGCGTCAAGTTTTGATGTAAAGAGGTGCCTTCTGTAAACATCTGCCCCATTTGTTACATAAGGATGCTTATTGGCATTAGTAGGCCAGAAAATCCAAAATCATTGCTTTGAGACAAAACTAATAAAGCACAGCAATGTACTTGTCAGTGAGTATGAAAAACATGTGAACTCTTTCAATATTACAAACTCCAGTTTGTGCATTATGATAAGTCATGTATCCTGCTGATTTTCCTGAAAGGCACTACAGGCACACAATCATATAAACTTGTTGTTTACAAATACTTAGCTAATATACCTTCTTCAGGGTCACACAATAAATGCCAGAAATTTTTCTTTCAATTTCAATGGGACAAAGATTTCACCATAACCCTTCTCCTATAAGCCAGCTCTTTGCTAAGAAATGCAACATGCAAATACCTATACTCATGATTCTAGGTGGTTCCAGAGCATCTCACTCTTTTTTTCATCTGTGGTTTGGAGGACTGATCATGTAGTTCTGTCTTCTATTTAATTACCGACTCTCTAAGGCTCTGAGCAGTGCTGGGAGATGTAAATGCCTTCTCCTAAACTCCCAAATATACTTTCTTTTTCTGTCCTCAAATTAGATTGTTAGGAGGGTTTTCCTCTGTCTTTATGGAACTCTGTCAACAGCTTGTATGGCTTGCTAGAAATTTTTCCAGCAGCTTCAGCAACCTAGATGAAAATTTTCCATCTATTCTGTCCCACTCATTCAAGTAGTTTAAAAAGATTTACTTCTTTCCTGCCTTAAGTACTGTGCTCTTATCACAAGCAAACCTCCAGTGTATATCCAGTAATGTCATGGTGCCAAATTAATTCAGGCTTAATGTCTGGCACTCATCCATCAAATGTTCACTTTATATTTGATTTTCAGAAACTTTCTGTAACTCTTCTGCACGACCACTTTCAAGTCTTGAATCTTCTTTCTATATTTTTGAGAACCTGTCATTTTTCAGCTTAGTGATTTATCACTGCTGTGCACATTCATATTAATACTGTCAGAAGCCTTTTCTCTTTCTGTTTGTTGAGAAAAAGCTCCCAGACGCAGCTTCTTTCAGCACACACTGATATCTGAGTACTTGTAGCCTGGCTTCTCTCCAGCTCTCTTGTGTACAAAGCTCTTTTCTGTACAGCGACAGGGCTTAATACATTCTGTGCCTTCTCAGATGTTTTACAGTTTCTCAGAGACCCTCTATGAGTGATTCTCTAATTGAATCCCGTTGGGGAGGGGAGAATCACAGTGTTTTGACTATATCCTCTGGCAAATATGTATCTTTTTTTGCAGTCTTTTTCCATGTATCTGAACAGGGTTTAGCTACCCATTTCAATATAAACAACAAAACACTGAGGCCAGGTTTATCTGTATGCTTTTTGACTCGATTGTGGGGGTTTTTAGTTGAGAGGTGTGGTGGCTTAGTGTAGGCTCGCAGCCAAACTCCCACCTAGCTGCCTGCTCATTCCTCTCCCCAGCAGGATGGGAGAGAAAAGAGGAAGAACAGGAATGAAAGAGTTCATAGGTTGAGATAAAGACAGGGAGACTGCTTACCAGTTACCATGGTAGGCAAACAGAGTCAAGTGGGGGAAGATTTAATTTATTGCCAGTTAAAAATTTTGCTAATGTGGGTAGTGGGAAACAGAAGAGACAAACCTTAAAACAACAACTTTCCTTCCCATTTTCCCAGGCTCAGCTTGACCTCCTCCCAGACTCTTCTCCTCCTCCCTTGTTATCTCTGCAAGTTACACTCAGTCCAAGTCCCTTCAGAGAGGAAGCAAGTGGTGCAAAAGGGGTGTTGAGAGGTTATGATCAGGGCCTAGTGGTTTCTCTCTGCCATTCCTTTCTTCTCATACCTTTCTTCTCCATGTATGTCATTCACAGGCTGTAGGGAGTATCTGCTCTGCCATGGAGCACTCTCTCCTCTAACCTAGGGGTTCCCTATATTGTTTCTCACTCTTTTTTCCCCGTCTCCTCTCTTTGCTTGGAATTGTTTTGTCCTTTCAGAAATATGTTTTCCCAGACGTGCTGCTGCCTGTCCATGGACACTTGGCCTCTTCTCAAAAAGGCCACCCCTGCAGCCTCCCTCCTGCCAAACCTGGCCACAAACACCCAATACCAACTGTGCTCCATTAGTGCTTTACTAGAGTAAAGAATTAACACACTCTTTAACCTTTCCTATTTGGAAATTCCCTTATGCAAATCTCAAATCAAGATGAATTAGGACAACATAGGGCATGTATGTGTCAGATTTCTCTTCTGAATCAGGTGTAGCAGGATAAGCCTTGCCCAGTCTGTAGGCATTCAAACAATGAGAAATAAGCTCCCATAAAAGACTGTGATTTATGTATCACAATGTTACAGTTAACTTTCTCATTGCAAAGCACATGTGATATAGTCACACCGTAAGGATGACTGGTGAGGGAGGCCAGGGATCTTGGCTGCACAGCACAGAACATGGTGGTTAGTTCAGCCTTCACAAAGGAAAATTGTTTCACCCCAGAGCAAGTCCATTAGGGGCAGGTGTGGTTTTTTCACCGATTTCTATGAAAATCCAGTGATGTGGTGCTGGGTTAAAATACCTGGGGGAATTGCAGCCTTTTCAGTCCCTTAGGTGCCTCTTTCTGTTGGGAGTCACTTTTACCATATACCAAGAGCCAAACTGGTAGAACATTACCTGAGCTCTCTGAGCTGGTGGGGAGCCAGCTGGAAGCTCTGAGAAAATGGGTGTTGCCATCCTTTTCTTTTTCCAAATGGAATATAGAGGAAGCTCTAGGAGAAATTGATCGACAACAAAAGCTAGATCTGAGTTTCACATTGTGGAAGACTGGGATGAGCAGGAAGAAATTTGGAACAGAGAATTTATAACTAATCTATTGTCCATGAGTATGGGAAGGACAAGTTGGCAATGGAAGATTTAGGTACTGGGTAAGTGAAAAGTAGCATAGAAATCGTAGTGGACTTTAAAGATAGAAAAGCAGAAACTCTGTATAATGAGCTATGTAATGCCATACCTTGTCTGCTACAGAGTATAATAGAAAGGTGCAGATGTCAGGTTATGTGATCTGTATGTAAGTAATATAACCTGAACTCTTGTTAAAAACAGTGAATAGTGGCTTCATGTGCCTTGATCAATATTCCTGCGTTTGTATATTAATTTAAATTAAAAAGTTTCTGAGGAAGAAGTAAAAATTACCTGTGAGGAGAAAGAAATGTTTCTTTTGAAAGAATTTAATATAATTAGTGACTTTTAGTGAATTGAACATTGTTACTGATATTATTTTTATTATTATTATGCACACAGAAATATACATAAACAAGTTAGACATATAAGGAAGAATAGATGCTTATTTAGTCACAGCTACCTCCGACACATGCTGTTTCCACTCTCCTTTTTGTTTTCTTCACTACTCAGTGCTGCACAGAGAAGAGATTTTAGTTGTGTTGTACTAAATTTTGAGCTTTTAGCAGTCTTAGGGTTTAGTATCATAAAGTGTCCTGGAAAGAGACCTGAAGCCATCTGTCATGTGATACTCACCTGCTAAGTAGTAATAAGTATGCCTGCAGTTTCTTTCAGGTGAGTGTGATCGGCCAGTGCTCAGCTGCCTGCAAAAACTGTGTAGATATATCCAAAGTTATCATGTTTTGTGGTAGGATAGTTTTTGATAATTTTCTTGAGTTTTCTGATGTATTTTACATTATTAGTGATGTTATTATTTACATTTCTTGTACAATCTTTCAGTGTAAGTGTTTCTGAATGATTTTTTTTCATAATGTATTTTTCATTCAGTGTTATGCACATATCAGATAATGCAAAAGGCATATCCTTCCTCAAAATGCTATAGTATACATGTCTGAGGTTTCTATTTGAATAGCTTTGTGGTGAGGTGGAATCAGTCTTCTTATAGTGATAGATATGAGAGGAGTGGTAAGCTTAAAAAATATACTGATTTGCATTCTTCTTTCAACATTCCTACTACATTTGATGCAAATGAGCTTTGACATTCACTTTATAGCTGTTGAATGGCACTATTTAAGCAGAGTAGGAAAAATCCACAGACAGGTATATTAAGATACTATTCAGCAGAAGAGACTAATTATCTAATTTATTAACTTGTCTGTTTAGTTAATGTCAGATGCTTCAGTAAGTATTACTGGACAGTGTGAAATGAGTGCTATGAGGTATTTGACTAAGCCACAGGAATGAATACCTTCTGAACTTCTGCTCCATTGGCAGTGTTTCATGGTTTTACTCACTTCATCCTGGCTAATATAACTGCGAATGTTGGTTTTAGTCATGGTGTTTTTCTTTTTTTTTTTATTACTTGCTGAACTCCTGGGCTATGTAATTCATTAACTATGTTTTTACACAACCTATAATTTGACTTACTAGAAGGGTTTCCTTGAGCTTTCTGGAGGACACTTTAGGTCTTGATTATGAGCAGCAGGAGAAAAAAATTATAACTATGCTGTGTGGGCATTTTCTGCCAGTGCCATTATGTTCCTCCTAAGCAGTCTTTGTCTTTTCTCAGCTCCTGCACATTTTTCTGCTTCTGCAATCTGAGAGTAAAAGCAAAGTTTATGAAAAAAAGTACTTGGCTCTTCCACTTTGAATACTGTTTCTTTTTTTATCTTGCTTTGGGACCACTGAACCCTTTAGCCCAGTGCCCCAGCTCCAGCCAGTAGCAAGACTGAGCATATAGTCCCAATAGGGCAGGGGTGATCAAGCACAGGGAGCCAAGCAAGTACTAATCAGCTGTTTGTGCAGATGGAACTGGTCCCCTTGATGCCTTCGTTGTCCTGTTTTCCCATGCGTGTTCTTCCCCAAATTACCTTTCAATGGTTTTCGTTCCTCTCCTAAACATACCGTGTTAGATCTTGTACAATCCCCAGGTGCTCATTCCTGTATCCCCTGTCTTGTTACCCCCTAAGCAGTGACCCGCCAGTCTGAACCATACAGATTGTTATGAAGGAAGTACAAGTTACCAAAATGTGTTGCTCATCTCAGAAGATGCTAGCAGGACGAATCCTGTGTACGTATTGTTCAGTTTCTGGGTCTGTGATGGAATTACACAAGAGGCAAACACAAAGTTTCTCTATACCTGTTGTTTTCTTTTGTTCCAGTGGAGTGCAATATAATACTGAAGGTGTGTTTGAACTAGACACAACAAAGTTTACCTCAAAACTAATAGCAGTGCAGCAATACTGTTCAGTACAGCCTTCTCCCTGGTGGATGCACTTGCCTGCTCAGAAATAGCTAACTCAAGGTCTTCTACCTTATCTTTCATTCCCAGGTGTAGAGATAATCCTAGCCATTAGTCTTTCGCATCAGTTTCTTAATGCTGCAGAATGGGAACATTGCCTACTTTGGAGATATATTAGGTTATTGAAACATGGTCGAGTACTTCTATATGATAGGTTTCATTTTTGGACATTTGCAAATGAAAGCCTGTGTCAGAAAATATAGTGAAGTTTCGAACTATTGGTTGTACTTGTCTAAGTGCTAGGCTACTGCCTACATTTCCCTAAAAGATGTCTGTGCATAATACTGAGGCTTGAATATTCCCCCTTTGCAGTGTCTGTAGGGGATATGTGGATACATTACCTTGTCATGGATGAAACAGGATGCACATCTACTGTCATTAGCTACCTCACACCTGAGGACATGTGCTCTGTGTGGGCTCTTACTTCAGGATTTTTTTTCAGTTTACTTTTCACTTCTGTACTTACCATCTTGACAAATATGTTTATAGTCTTTAGCAAAAGCTGCCTTTCAGCATGCAGTGGCATGCAGTGACAATTGCAGTGACATTTGCAGTGACATTGTCAATAGCTCTTGCGTGTGTGGTGTATACCTGCTTGTTCTAGCATTTACTGATCAACTGAAAGTAATATGAACATAGAAATGAACCTATTCTCTATGCTTCTTTAAGGGGGGGTGGCCCCAGATCCCCACACCTCCCTTGAGAAGACTGGGTAATGCTTGGACCATGCTGCAGCATTACTGGAACGTTTTGGACCACCACAAAGCTTTGGCAAGCATTTACACTTACGTTCCCCTCACCATGCTCTTCTGACTGCTGTGAAGTTGCTTAGCTCAGAAATTGTTTTGTAGACCTAATTTTGGTTTCAGACTCTGTTGCTTTGGCTTTCTACTCAGTTGACTTTGTTCTGCCTAACCTTAGCTCAAACAGGGAATCCATGATGTCTCCTGTCTCAGCTTTCTCTAGTGAAAGCAGCACCTGACCCTCTGATCTTTGCCAATAGGACTCTCATTTAAATACCTGCAGCCAGTAGTTTCAGTGGTTTCAGTGGTGGTCAGATCACCGTTCTGAAGTGTGCTAAAAGATGTCTGCACTGGACCCCACATAGAACCTGCCCAGCAATCCTGTCCCCATCCAAGTTAGAGCATGGGTTGTCAGAGCATGGGGCTTTTTTTGAAAGTGACTCTTTTTTAATTTGTGCCAAATGTGATGGCTTTCCGTTCTTCTGTGGGACTTCTCATTTTCTCTCTCAACTTCAAGGGATGAAAATATCTGTTACAAAAAGGAGATGAAGTAGACTTGTCAGAGTATACCATTGCTTTCTTTGATATATGATCTCTGGATGCTGCATTCAGGCTTTGTTGGTTTCTGTACGTTTCAGAAGGTAGAATTTGATGACAGTCATTCATTAGGTTTCCAAGCTAGACTGTAAACCTGTGAGATGCTATGCAGAGCTTTGATTATTAGAAATTCCTTGTTAAACACTGGAGGACTGACAGGAGGACTCTGATGCAAGGGAACTCTTGGGTAAACTCCTCTTTACTGTCCAGAAAGTTGGGCTGTGGATGATCAATGCTTATTCCAGGAATTAATCATAAGAATTTCTCTGGAGGAAATAGCTGTTTTGTCCTTTGACTTGCAACTTGGATTTCATTCTACAATGGCAGTACTTCTATGGACCTGGCTAGGATAATTTGGAAGACTCCTTCCTGGCTCTCATGACTGAAAAACGTGATGGGAAATATCAGGACAGAATTATTAAGTGTTTTCATTTGCCATCATTTGGCAGTTGCTTTGGAGAAAACCAAGTAAGCTACATTTAGAGATTGCAGCATTTACATCTGCCATCTGGCCAAATTAAATAGCACACAAGTGTGTTCAAATAATCCGAATAACAGAAAAATATATATTTGAGAGAAAGTAAGCTTAGAACGGAAGACCTGGAAGTTACTATGAAGCCTGGAATTGGGAAAGAGTTCATGATGAGTTGTACACTTTGGTCCTGACAGAAGAAATCCCAGGAACGAGAGAGGAACAGAGAGAAAGAGAGATTGGGAGCAAGGGGTGGATTTTAACATAAAGCAGGGTCTCTTACGCATTTTGCAATTGCCTTGTCTGTTCTGGGTAGGTGTAAAATTTTGTTTATTTACCTTAGCCTAGGTTGAGAGTGAGTATTAAGAAGTTGCTGGATGTCTTCTTCAATTTGTATATTCCAGATGACAAACCCTTGCTTTGTTCTGAAAATAGAAAACTTGTCATTAGAAAGGATGGCCAATCTCCATTCTTACCCAGGGATTCCACTTTCTTATCTCCTGGCTCCGCTTTTCTGTAGGAGGAAATACATTTCTTCCTGTCAGTATATTAATATTTGACTATGGTTGTGTATTACCTCTCATAAGTGTTCCTGGCCTGGTAGAAGCTGGAGATTGCAGAGATTGCCTTTCTGTCATCCAAAATGTCCCTCCCTAGGAACTCTCCTTGAATGCATTGCTTCACTGAAGTGTAGACACAGTGTTGACATTGTTCTTTTTCCAAACTACATATTCTCTAGATATCAACTTTCCAGCTGTCTTTCTACTCTCTGAGTAGAAAAAGAGACTTACGCTGTCTTGGACCTAAGGCAAGTTCCATTCTTGGACCTAAATGGAAGTTTCATTTTTTCATAAAGTGATCCAACTCCTGATGTCAAAACCATTCAGACTGACAACCTGAGTTAAAAGATGCTTATCCTCATATTCATAACCCTTGAGTTATGTTTGTCCTCCTATCTCTCAAAAGTAAATATGTATAATGCTTCATAAATCTGAGCTATTACCAACCGAAAACTTGTCTGGCCTCTTTTCTCCCTTTGGTTACTTTCCCTAAGGCACTGACCTTTTTTTGTGCAATTTATTCTTAGTTGAAGTGGGAGGCTGCTATTCACATTTTTGAATGATGGATTAATAGAAGCTCAGCTGAATGAATGGTCTTTCATTCTCTTCAGACTGATTTTCATCTCTTAAAGTCATTAGCTCTTGAGTATCCATCCAATCAACAGTGCACTGGCATGGCTGGATTCTGCTGGCAGCAAGAGATGTTCCCATAAGTCAGATTCAAGGTCTGTGTTGACATGTTCCATTATTGAAACACTTTCATTACTACCCTGCTGAGACATTGCTTAACAGTTCTTCCTCATCTGGCAGCAGGAATTCTCATAGTCTGTAGGCTTGCGCAGGACTACATATATTCTAGGTAGACATCTTGGTACATCATGAGTGATGCTCGTCTTTGATATAAAACAGTACCTCATTTTTGAAGTTGCATAGTAACAAGCTGAAACTCTGGCCACTTTTTAAAACTTGTATGGCAGCCTTGAAAGAAAAATTAAAAAAAGCTTTGGGGAGATGGTAGCAGACAGATATATTAAAAAAACTGAAGTGCAAGACCAAGAACCTCTTGTAGGAATGCTGTAATCATAAAGGATTGATGTAAACATCAGCAAACTCATCATGGATTTGCATATCCTGATGAAGAATCTTCTTTGCTTTATGATATGGTCAGCAAAATGGGAGAAAAAAAGGTTAAGATTTTGGTAACTGTTTTCGGGGACTGTGAGTTGACCTTGTCTTGAATACCAAAGATACCAAATCCTTGTTTTTTGTCTGCCGTACAAGTTCCCTTACATGGCAGTTTTTTACTGTTCCCCCTGTGAGAGGGGGAGACTCTTGTGTCATAGTCCGTCTCATTCATCTTTTGTTCAACAGCAAGCATGAGCTTGTACTGAGGAGAAATGATTTCAGAGTAATTTCCACCCTCGCTGCATAATCTCAGGTCTTCATGTCCATTCTGGGTCTGTTGATGCAGGACTCTGGTTCTGGGCTGACTCATGGTCAGCACAGCCTGGTGCCCTGTGTGCTGAGTAAGCCTTGGGCAGCTGAGATATGTCCCTTGGTTAAAAGGTGCCAGGTGGTAGCTAAAATGGAGCTTACCTTGCTGTGGGGACCACATTTTCTACCTCAAAGGTGTTCTCACCTGCCTGCTTAGCTCTAGTGATCATACTGCTCTGCATGTAATGAGGGAGTCCTGTTTCCTTATCTGACTGGTGAGTTTGGTGTGTGTCTTTGGCTCATTATTCCCCAGAGACGTGGTATTCTTGTACTCTGCTCTCCTGGAATGCTCAAAGGAGCTTCTGTGGAACACCAGCACCAACTTGATGCCTGAGTATCTTTAGTTTTCATTTATGCAGGAAAGTTAGCAGAATTAGGGCTGCATAGTGGTGCAGACAGCTATTTCAGAAATAAAGCTGGTGTCAGCCAGGTCTTTGCTTGGGTTTGATTAGTTTAAGGGGTTAAAAATGCGAGGTAAAATTTCTGGTCTTTTACATTGATCTTTCTAGTGTGATAAAGGAAGGGAAAACTTAATTGTGAGCACAGGGATGGCGGCTGCTGTTGCCTGTGAAATACCACTCGTACCTCATTTCTTCTATCCATACCCTCAAGACCTTTCAAACTGAACACCCAGATTTAACTCAGTACACAGGCAGGGCGGTGGTGTCAAACTGTGGCAGATCAGCAAGGGGAAGCACAGAGTCCTGCCCTGGGGAGGAATAACCACAGGCACCAGCACATGGTGGCGTGGAGCTTGGGAGAAAAGACCCTGGGAGCCAGGTGACCATAAGCCAGCAACAGACACATGTCACAAAGAAGGCAAACAGCTTCCTGGGCTGCCCCGGGAAGGAAGTTGTTAGCAGGCTGATGGAGGTGATTTTTCCTTTCAGCCCAGCTTCCTTGGGGAAGCCTCATGTGGAATTCTGTGTCTGGTGCTGGGCTGGCTCCCCAGTAGAAGAAAGATGAGGAGTTACTGAAATGAGTCCATGGAAGGGCCATGAAGATGACTGAAGGCTTGGAGCATCTTTCATAAGAGGAGAGGCTGAGACAGTTGGAGTGTTCAGCTTGGAGGGCAGCAGGTTTGAGAGATATCTTTCCAGTGTGTAAAAATACACACTGGAATGAGTAAAGAAGGGAGATTCTTCTCAGTGGTGTCCAGGCAAAGGACAAGAGGCAGTTGACACAAACTAAAATAACTGTAAATTATATTTAATCAAAGAAAACCCTTGTTTTGCTATAAGAGTGGTGAAAGACTGGAGTTTGTGTTTTAAAGACTCAGGTTGTGGAGTCTTTATCTTGGAGACTCTTTAACCTGACTGGACAAGGTCCAGAGCAATTTGCTGCTGTTGCTCATGCTCTGATTCGGGTGGTTTGACTAAACTCAAGAGGTCCCTTCCCCCCCGGCCCCCCCCATGATTCTGGAAGCTGAGATTTCTCAGACATCTCTGTTAATTAGAGAATGCTAATTCAACACCAGCTACATTCAAGAGGACACAAATTTTATCCTGAGTTTTTGTGGATTGACACGTGACATCCAAAATTAGTGGTGCTTCTAAAGATCACTGCATATTTGTATTTATACAAGCATATACACTGGTTATATTATGAAAACATTATTTCAAGAACTGCTTAAAGGTAATATAGGGCCTTGAATTTGGAAGACTTCTGCACTGTAGTTGTATTGCATTGTCCTTTTTGTCTCTAGACACGCTGTCCAGAACATCATACGTGCCTAAATCTGTTATGCTGAGCTGCAGTTTAACAGTTCTGTAGCAGTTTGTTTCAACTAGTTTCTACTTAGTTCTGTGTTAACTGCATTCATAGGTATGCAGCCTGTTCTCTCAGCAGGCTCTTTTCCATTACTCTACCTGTTGTGTTACAAGCTGAGGCACAGACGAGTTCTTTATCATGGTTTAGAGGGATTAGACATACACCTTAATTAATGTTGAGGATTTCTGAGTACCACTTTTGTCTGAAGTGCCCTGATTAACTGTATTCTTGATAGCCAAAGAAAACTGTGTCAGGGATTTCATGCCTTACTAAAGAAATGGGAGAAGTAAGCTTTTTAAATCCTGGCATATTCGTTACATAGGAATGGTGGATAAGTATGACCAAATCAATAAAAAATATAGTATTCTGTCTTGAAAAGTAATTTAGACCTTGAGACAGCTGTTTCATTTAAAACATTCACTCAGTCAGATGCAGAACTGAGAGGAAAGAGAAGTAGAGAATTATCACTGTAATCTACAGAAGAGTTTCTTAGGTTTTATGTACTTTACAGGAGGATTGCAGATCATCTTCAGTGTAAATCGTGGCTAAATGGATGCAGTATATTGCCATGTTGAGCTTTGGGTTCAGGAAAGACTTCAGCAGCATGCTTTGTTCTGTGTTGACATGTTGCCTGTTGGAAGAGAAATTAAAACAAATGTTTTAAACTCTCCAGTTACATTTAGGGGGATTTTAAAACGTTTTTCTGTCTAGGTACAGCAGGAGTGTTTAGTACTGCTGTTTGGTAAGCTGCTGCAGACATTGGGTTCTTCAGTGCTATCAATCAACATTGGTCTGTGAGAAGACTTTCAGCACTTTCTTTCATAGATACTTTTTTTTTTGTCTCGCAAATGAAGAAGTTCAGATTTAGAAAGTTCTAGAAGTTTTTCTGAACTAGTAGCTACTTACTGCAGAAATACAGCTGTCATTGAGTGTGTATGGAAAAGTGCATAGAAAATGGCTCTATGCTTCCTTCTCTCACACTTGAGAATTATCACTATTATATATAGGCAATTGATGTGTTATGAACTAGTTCTTTGATTGGTTTTGTGGCCTTAAATTCAGAAGGTATCCTATAGATAGTATTTCATAACTGCTGTGTACTTTTTGGAAGCAGCAGCATTTTTGAACTACAGCATTCTCAGTCAAATGTGACGTGATTAGACACAACACATTCAGTAAATCTTAATATTCCAACTCCACCAAGTAAGAAATTTGTAGGCTTGCCAGTTGGACTATATTAGTTTCCTGGAGAGCAATAAGGCACATGGAAAAGAGCTGGCTGGTTTTTTTTTTTTCCTAGGGCCTAGGGACAAACTTCTACCCTTGTTGGGCTGCTCTTTAAACCTAATGATGTTCCAACATTTGAGTCCTTCAAATTCAAGCTGTGGTTGGATCTAGTTTAAAGAACAGCAGTTATGTTGTATGCATTTGTCTGCTCCATAGCCCTGACATATGGGATGTGTTAAATGGAGGTCCAAGTGTAAGGATGATATCACCAGCACAGAGCAATAATATCAATCTCAGAAGCATGGACTAGTGAGTTGCTAAATTTTGGAGATGGACACTGCCTCACATCCCTTTATTTTTTTAACCCTTTTTAAAAAAGAGATGTGACACTTTGCTGATGTAGATTTACATTGCCCTTGTCCTCGGCGGTGCTTCTGCTCGGCGTGGTGCTGTCAATCTCTGTGGAGGACTGGCTGTTCTCTGTCATTCATGCTTTATTCACAAGTATTTTTCACTCACTGCTGTCATCAAGCTTCTTGCCTTTTGTGCTTTGTTATCCCATGAACGGATCTTCTATTCATAAAGTATTATTACTGACCTCTATTTGAACTTTCTTCCTCTCCTTCCACATATATTACTTGACTTTCCACTGTGACAGGGAGTAAGAAAGGAAACGACATATTGCAGACTCAGAAAGAATTACAGTCTTAACTACTAGCAGAAAAAGTGTGTGTTTTGGCTCTTGAAAATGGTAACAGTTTCATACCAAGGGGAGACAAAATATCAAATGTGTTTTTGCAAAACATATCATAACTGCGTGCAAATTGGACTGGTTTGTCTAAAGCACTGAGTCCTCCTGTGTGGCAGTGTCTGTATTTGCTGCTTTTCCCTTTGTCTTTCAAGGAACTTCCAAACAGTAGTAATATTAACTCCAAGAGTCAAAGAACCCTACTCTAGATTAAAAATCATGGTTTTGTATTTGTGTGTCAGTATGGCTTTCAGGATTTTTTGGTTGAACTTCTGTTTCTAACACTGCTCACGAGGTGTGTGTGGAAGAAGAGCTGCAGGTAAGGAATGCAGCCGTGGAGAGGTGGTCAGTGCTTCCAGGAGCTTGTCAAGCTTGCTGTGTTCTGTGCAGCCCCCACACAGAGCTTCTCTTAGGTCTCTCTCTGCACTCAGTTCCCTTCAGTGGGATGACTCAAGTGTCATATTTTCCAGGCTCCAATAACACTCCCTCTATCCCAGAAAATTCTGTCAGGATCCTTCTGTCGGCACTGCCATCATTGGCTTCACTCTCAGCCAATTTTGACATGATCTTGAGAGTGCTGTAGCACTTGCATGTTGGAAGTACCAGCATATCAACTTCAGTGTCTGGGGGCTTGAGGAATCAAAACCAGGAAACTTCATTTGGTAGATGCAAAGCTCTTTCAATGGTGTCTCTTCTTTGAAAAGTTTCCCTGAAACAAAGGAACCAAAATTCTTGATGATGATTTGATTTTTGGCAGTGCTGAAGCAGGTTTTGTACAAATACCTTGCCCTGAAATGTTGCTGGTAGCCTCTAGGTCTGTGCTGGTGCCTTTGAAGGTGGAATTTTGAGCCTATGCCTCCTTCTGTGAAAAGCAGAAGTGAGCAGACCAAGTCCCTTCCTCCTCAGTTAGTTTTCTGGCAGAGTGGCAAGTTCCTTCTGCCAAGTAGTGCTAGGAAGATTGTAAATTTGTTACAGAAAGTGCATTAATATTTTACTTTCTCCCCATAAAAATTCTCCATCAACTGTAAGTGGGTGAACTGGAGACAGTTGCTGGTGTAAAATGTAAAGGCTGTTATTCTGACTTTACAGTATGTGCAATTCTGTTATTTCTGCTTACCTAAAGATCACAGGCCCTGTTATTGTTTGTTGTGGAATGTAGCACTTGAAGCAGATTAATGCTTTCTATATAACATTAGGAAACATGATACAAAATTTGGTAACTGGTCTCTTCCCTACTGTCCTACTTCTGAAACTGGTGAGTATTTTATAATTCAGAGGGAAATGGGACCTTCTCTGTCACTGCTCTTTTCTTGATGACCGAGTAAAATGGAAATAAGCACACTGTTGAACCTGATCACGCTTGAACCTTGTAGTTGACTAAAAGACTGAGTGTTGGAAGCTGTAATATATGGAGTGATATGCTGTCATCCTCCTTTAAGAAAGTTGTTTGGAAAATAGCCTGTTAAAGTTGTGTAGACAGTTGAAATGTTCAAAATTACCCTCAAACCCTACTGGAATTCATGACCATGTATGCTTGTATGGAAAGATTATTGAAAAAGACATTTGCAAGAACTGGTAATGGAAACTGGCTAAGCACATTGGGGTGAAGAAATTATTTGCTACACGCTGTGTCTTTTAGACTAACTGTTTACTAGGATGTAATGGTGTTTGTGTTCCTATCAGGTTTTAAAGATTTCTCTCACCGCGTTATTCTGTTTAATATCTCACTGTTGTTTATTCCCTTTTAGGGAACTTTCTACAATTCTATTAAGTACAACAAGGAGAAAACATAAGCAAAATAGTGGGTGTACAGAAGTAACAAAACCTAAATGTTTTATGCAGAAAAGATTCAACAAGTATCTCCTACCAACGAAGAACGAAACAAATTTTCACACTGTGACCTTGCAGTACAATCTTGGATCAAACCACACGTTTCTTTAACAAAAGATAATTGAATTATACTATTTGCATTGATCTGATGATGTGGAAATAAAACATTGAAAGGAATGTCGTTATTGTTTTCTTTATTCTTTGGATTTTGCTTCACTGTATGGATTTACTAAAACCGATAAAAGCTTTCACTGCAAAGCCATCACTGTAGGAATAAAGAAGCCTTATAGGCAAAACTTGTTGATATGAAATGATATGAAATATCATTGCCCAGGGTAATAACTCTGGTTTCATACTCAGCACAAGATTTTAGAAGTAGAGAAGGAAAACACAGCCACACAAATCCTGTTATCCTCTTTAGGCTATATGATTAAACTGCTGGGATAACACTGAAAAGGTACATCTGTGCTATTGCACAGCTGCTTGGATTTGGATCAGGGGTCCTGTGCTTTCATTCTTACTGGTGTTGAGTAGCATTTGACTTTGCCAGTTGTTCTTTCGAAGCTTGCAATGCTAATCATGGCCAGTGTGAGAATGGCACAATTAAACTGTGTGTTAGTGGAAGACAGATACTGCAAGCAATGCAGACTGATGAACAGGAAGTTTATTTGGCAAAGGTATTTAAAACATTAATTTTGACATGACTAGTAGATTCCTATTGAATCACAAAACAGATTCCACTCCCACTGAAATCAAGGGAAGTTTTGACTTCAGTGACATAAAGATTTGGACCTCTTTTGGATTTATCTTCCAATTTAAGATCATTTTTCTGATGCTTACTAAATGTTCCCCAGTGTCAATACATGAAAATGTGTTGCCAATTAAAATAGTGTTGTCTTGTACTGTAAAAGCTAAAATAAAATATTTGCTTTGGCATCTTCATAAGTGGAATTTTTGTCATGTGTTTAGAACTTTTTCTGCACTGCTAGCTGCACGTAGGAAATGTTCCCAGTTCTTCTAAAAACATTTGTAGTACACGTTTAAGACATTAACTGCAACTTTATGGATTGGGTTTAGTGCTCAGTGGATTTACACTACAGTATGAATCTAACCCTTAATTATTACCAATTGAACTCCTTCTGCACATCAGATTGTTTTTGAATGTGAGATTATCATTTTGTATTTAATGAAAAGTTTGTCATTAATAATATGTTGTGAAAGTTTTAAGTTGTTAACCATGTGTTTTATTTCCTCTGTGTATCAGGAGAGTTTCTTGGGAGCTATTCCAAGTACCTTTTAGATAATTCCTCACAGAATTACTTGTTTTATTTGCTGAACATCTCTGCTCAAATCAGTTTATTTCTGGCAGTGTACTTCATGATTCCTGTTAGTACCATGTTAGGTGTTAGTATTCTTTGTGAACTAACTTATACACTGGATCCTGACAAAAATGATGATAAAAGCTGGGTTGCAGCTTAATTCACTAATTTGTGTTTGTTTTTTACTGTATTCAGGGACATTATTTTCATCCCTAAATGGTTTGTGATGCATCATACCTTTTCTACTATACCTGCTTTGCTTTGTCTTTCCTATTTCCCTCCTTATTCTACAGCCAATCTGGTGGTGGGTTTGCTATTTTTATACTTAAACAAACTCTAATTTCTTATACCTGTAAAACATCATTTGTTTCCCTCCCTACAGTATTAGTCCACTGTTTCAGCAACCTTAATTTCACAGTCACAAATCCACTCCTGTAGAATATGGTAATTCTGTCTGAAGTTCTGAAAACCTTTTGCGTTCCCTTACTTTCCTTCTGGTGTTTTCTCAGACTGAATGTGGCACTTATGTTTGGGCTTCTCATTTGGCTTATTGTGCAATTTGTGTCTAATCTCTACTTCCCTTTCCTCTGATTTTCCCATTGGTTAGTTAAACCTTAGAGACCATTAATGTGTATTTCTGCTAATTCTCATCAGATCTTTACTGTTGTTTTTTTGTTGTTGTTGTTTTTTTTTTTAAATAATCTTGTATTTTTGTGTTTTCCATTTATCTGTAAGACTAAAGCTTCATTCTCATGCTCATTCTCATAGAGACTGAATTTGAATCTGAGGTCTTTGCATTTTACCTCTGCTGTATTTAATGCCTCCTACATAGGTTTAAGACAGCATATTCAGTTGACCTTCAGTTTTGCTTGACTCCCAGGGGTGAGATCCACTTCTAGCTTTACAAGTCTACAGTGGTGCCTAGTGGTTTTCTAAAGGGCTTTTGAGATATATGGAAACACCTGGTTTTCTCTGTTTACTGTAGAAGGGGCCTTGATAAATGTTTTATGTGTCTGCATCTCTAGGTAGCTCTCTCTGCATTGTCTGTGCCTAAGCCTGAGTGTCATGAACTGTGTACTGGGACTGAAATTGTATATGTACATTGGGAATGAAAATGAACTGTTGGTTTGGTGGTTCTATATGGCAGTTAATTTTTTTCTCTCTCAAGTATTTTTAGAAAGAAAATTTCTTTTCACAGGTCTCCCAAAACTAATTTTGAACACCTTAATGAAAGAACTGAAGTAGATAATGGCCAGACTGTTCTATAACCGAAGTTAGAATAAACATGTTTAATCATTTTGCTTATTTCTCACTTTGACCATGGAAGAAAGCTTTAATTATCACGCTGATTGGGAGGAAGGAGGCGTATATCTATTGAGTTACAGTTTTATTGTTGAATTAATAATATTGGTTTAATTTTAATGATTTACAGGCAGCCTGTTTACCTGTAAAACTCCAGCAATTGCAGATATTGTGATACTAGTAGATGGTTCTTGGAGTATTGGCAGATTCAATTTCAGGCTCGTTCGACTGTTCCTGGAAAACCTGGTTTCTGCTTTCAATGTGGGATCTGAGAAAACAAGAGTAGGTAAGGTGCTGCACTTCTCTCCTAACATTTCTGTAGAATGTAAAGATGTTATAATTTCAGGATGGTTAACCACTTAGTGCTACTATTTTTGAGCAAGATTCACCCTCATCTGGAACTAGCACTTCTATCATCAGAGTAATGCTGCTGGAATGTTTGTAATATTAATTCCTCACAGTTTACTGTGATCCTCAACTTAGGTAAACTAATGCAATGTCAGTGGAAAAATAAAAACAGTGGAAATAGTTTTACTGTCTTCAGTTAGCAATAGCCTCAAACACTTGCAGTTTAATTTTTGCAGGCAGAATGTGCCAATCGATGGTTTTTCTTGTTAATAACTCTGAAAAAGTTGTGTATTTCTTTGTTTTTTTATTTGATTAACACTTGAGCAAAAGGCCTTGAAAGTTAATTGAGGAGTTGTCACCCAGAACAACTTCAAAGTATTTTTTTGTTGTCAACCAATGCAGTTTTTCTAATATGGTAGCAAAGCTACTTGAAGTAAGCTAATTGTAGTAAGATACTGGTAACCAAGTACATAAAGTGTATATACTTGAACAAAAACCTGCTTTCTTATCTGATGGATTACCTTAATTTCTGGTTCTTTAGGTCTTGCACAGTACAGTGGTGATCCCCGAATTGAATGGCACTTGAATGCCTATGGCACAAAGGATGCTGTTTTGGACGCTGTCCGTAATCTGCCGTATAAGGGAGGGAACACATTAACAGGTACTGTGTATGTTTGGGCTTTTGCCTTTTATTAAAAACCATATTCTGCTGTACAGACTAAAAACTGTCAGTGCTTAGGGTAAAAAGGGGAAAAAGGATAGGGGTTTTGCAGCTTGCCAAAGGCTTTATCCAGTGTCAGTTAAGTCTTTTCTGAAGCGCTTGCCCATTAATTTCCCTGGGAATCAGGACAGGTTCTCATGAAACAAAATGTACATAACTCTCTGTGCTGGAAGTAAAATCTTTTATCTGCTAGGAAGAAAATGCAAAATCCATTTATAATGTTCATGCATGGAGCTTTATTCTGGGAAAGGAAAGAATGTTGTTTCAATATTTGACAACTGGTAATACTAACTTTGCAAATGACCACCTGGGGCTTTTAGATTTCCATTGACTTTTTAGTAGGTAAAGCACTGAAGCCCCAGAGACACTTAGTGATGGATAAAGGGGGGATGCCTGACAACCTGGGTGAAACACAGTCTCTGAATACAATTCCAGTGTCATCAAAGCAGCAGTTAGTAATGTTGGAATGATACCCAAAGACCCAGATATGGCTTTAAATAAATGGCTGCCTTTTTTTTTTTTTTTCTGATGGGTAAGGAATGGGAGAAACAATGAGCAACAGCCTTTATTTTGGTAGAAGTGACTGCAGTGGGACAGAGGACAGAAGACTCTAGTGTGATTCTCGGAATGAGATTACTGGGTGGTAGGAAGTAGTAAATTATCATGATTATTTTATATGGATGTTAGAAGAAAGTGAGTTAGAAATATTTTCTTTGAGAGACTTAAAAGAGTTTTCAGATAGGATCTCATTGTGATGAGTAAGTTTGTCCTGGAGATGTTGTTCTTCTTTCCCTTTAAATAATTAGCATTTATTAAAATCAGACTCTCCCTACGCCTAAATAAAGCTTTTTTTCAGCTTGTAAATCAGAAAGAATAAACAAACAAACAAAAGTAAGGCTATCTGTAGCATGGGGGATTTATAAGCTATCCAGAGCAAGTGCTTTCATATAAGCAATGTAGGGAGAAGGAGAGGGAACTTCCTGTTCCAGCTTGGTAGGACTTGGTAGAGTAAGAAAAAAAAGACTATGCATTTGCAGGGAGATAATTTAGGTTTTCATAGCCAGTTTAAAATACATTGATTGATCAAAAGGCTGCTAAAAATATATTTCAGCTTCTCTGTAGTTTAGGCTGCTTGTTGGAATTTATTTTCTCAGTAAATAAATTCTTCTTTTATACTTATTCTTCATCAGAATTTTTTAAATGAGTAGACAAACATATGCTGTGATATTGGCAAAATTAATGGACATTTTCCTCTCTAAAAGTCTTTTAAAATGTTTTCTTTTGTAGGTCTTGCCTTAACTTACATTTTGGAAAACAGCTTTAAACCTGAGGCAGGTGCTAGACCTGGAGTATCTAAAATTGGGATACTGATCACTGATGGGAAGTCCCAAGATGATGTTATCCCTCCTGCTAAAAACCTACGAGATGCTGGCATTGAGCTGTTTGCTATTGGTGTGTATTCTGCCATATCCATGTACATGTCCCATTGTACTCTGGAGTATTTGTATCAGTTACTGTCTGTGTTAAGGAAGTGTTCTTTTCTGCCTGTATCCAATAAATATCATCATTAATTTGTATCTTTTATAAATATTGCTCATAACATTGCTGCTATAATTGGAATTTAGCAGTATACATAGATGCTACATTTTCATGAGACAGCTGAAAAATTCCACTTATGCTGACAGAAATTAACATCTTGATTTGACGTCCTAAAAACAGAGCAATTTGTAGTTGGTTATTAAAACAAATAGAATTGGATATTAGTAATTTTTTATCAGTCCCTGTGTATACAAGCTTTTTTTCTTTCTCATTGCAAATATTTTCTTTATTTTTCTTTCCAATAAAAGGTGTAAAGAATGCAGATATAAATGAACTCAAAGAGATTGCCTCTGAGCCTGACAGCACACACGTCTACAATGTGGCTGACTTTAACTTCATGCATACCATTGTTGAAGGTCTTACCAGAACAGTGTGCTCACGAGTAGAGGAACAGGAAAAGGAAATCAAAGGTGAACAGAAACAAAATATAATGTAACTTAGGATGAGTGTAGAACTGCACATCAAATACCTGCAGTTCTAGGCTGGCTGCTGGCACTAGACCCATGCAATATATGCTTTTTCTTGTAAGAAAGTACATTGTCAGGGAAGTTATCTTCCTAGCTATCTTTTATTCTTGCTTACATATCTCTGACCTTTTGCTCTCTGTCTTTAGCAGAGGTAAATGTTAGGGTATCTGGTAGTGTTAAAAAATTTTAAAATGTACAGCCATTCTGCTGTAACTATTTCCAAGTGGTGGGTAAGGAAATCTTTTTGTAATACAGAATTGTGGGGATGAATTAGTTTAACAGCTGCACATGGAATTGTTACGTTCATGCTGTGCTTTCCATCTCCTAATGTAATGTTTTTATTGCCTCATTAGTACTCAACAGTTTCAACTATTTAGATTTCTTTGTTCCTTCCTCTTGATGGTTTTTTTTTTCTCTTTTGTATTGACCACACAAAAAATATATTTTGGTTCACAGGAAGAGATGGAGGTGAAGAAAATTGTTCTTATATGAAAAAGCCTTCTCTGACTGCAATTATTTTCTTTTCTGGACAAAAGAAATGGCTGTGAAAAAAATGTTGCAATTTGCCAGATACAGTCCTACCTGTGAGGCCTTTCTTTTTGAAAGGTTTCAGTGGATTTTGTTTCTATTTACTGGTTTGTGATTCCTTATTATCACAGAAATGCTGGGTGATTCTCTCTCTCTCACTCGTAATAGATATGGATATATGGAAGATTTTATAGATATATAATATATATAATATATAATGTATATATTCAATATGATATATAGATACATGCAATATATATCAGTAGGATATATATCTCTGGAGCAGGAGAGAATGGAAAAACCATGGATAGATGAGACCTCTTTGTGGAAAAGAAGGACTGCCAGAGGAGATGACCGTTCACTGTGTCTCTTCAGGCAGTATCAGTTTCCAACCTGCTGAGGAGCACAGGAGATCACAGCTGTATATGCACTTGTATGTTTTTCATGACTGGGAGGAAAGCAACCCAAAAAAAAATCCACAACATAAAGGTCTGGAAATAGTGATGGGAGGGTGGTCAAGAAGGCTTAGTGTTATATTTTTGCCTTTTTTGTGTAAAGGTTTATGAAAGACCAGGGAGGTTTAGTCCCAGTGAAACTCCATGTGCAGTACTCATTATTACTTCTTTGTTTCCATTGAGAATAACCTAAATAAATGTGCCAACTATTTGACTTTTCTGATGAGGAACAATATTTATAGCTTCAGCAAATATAACAAACCAAGTAACTATTATGCAGAAGGGAATAAAAATTTGCATTTTCTCCAACCTAGGAACGATTGCTTCTCTTGGGACTCCTTCAGATTTGGTCACATCAGATGTAACAGCCAGAAGCTTCCGAGTTAGCTGGACCCATGCACCTGGCAAGGTGGAAAAATACAGGGTTGTGTACTACCCCACTCGAGGAGGACAGCCAGAAGAGGTAATAGGAGGAAAAGCTGCCCAGAAATTTTTAATGCAACAGGACAACTAACCAGACAGGAAACCCATGGTCTTATTTTAAATCCACCCTAAAATTCCCTGTGTGAGGAGAAAGGAGGCTGGTCACGCTGTGTGGGGACATAGGTTAGATAGTAGCTAGGCTACACGTCTGTCATACAATTTAAAGTAAATGTGCTATAATAATAATAAGCACTTTCAGGGGGTAGGATGAAGTGCCTGCATATTTTCTTACACATAAGATTACTTGAAGCAGTTCTACAGATACCCCCTGCACCATTCTGTGTACAGGAACAGAGGAGGTAGGAGTTGATGATAAACCAGATTTCAATTCTAAGAAAAAATCATTCATAAAAGGAATGGGTGTGTATTTTGGGACATCTACAATTGGTCATTGAAAATTTGGAGAGAGTTCTTTATTTGGATAGACTTCAGCATTTTGGAGATGGGAAAAAATGCAGTGGAACAAGCTTTTGACTTCAGCTGACAACTTACCAAATTGAATGGAAAGGCAGAAGAGCAAAAGGATTTAACTAAGAGTATATTTTGTTTCCTTTTGTGCTAGAAACTTCTTTAGGATGGATATGTATAGATGTAATTTTGGAGTACTCTGTGTATGTATATGTGTGGTACTAAAGGAATATTTATGATAATATTATATCAAAAACATATTAACACACTCTTAAACTGTATCCCATACACTTTATTCAACCACGATCTTTCTTTGTTCTAAATGGCTATTTATATCAGATAAACATTTTGACTATTTACATGGTTGCTGTTTTTTTCAGACACATTCCTGTATATAAATGCAGCATGAACTGAACTTAAATACAGTGTAAAAATTGCCTGAGAGAGGGATTGGTTGAATTGATGGTTATATAGTTTGTTTTCTTTATGCATATTTAGTTAAATTTTCTTTTAAACAGGTTGTGGTAGATGGAAGTGTATCAACAGCAGTTCTGAAAAACCTGATGTCTTTAACTGAGTACCAGATAGCTGTGTTTGCCATCTACTCCAATGCTGCCAGTGAGGGCCTCCGTGGAACAGAAACCACACGTGAGTATCTTTAGCAGCCTTGCTGCAGATTTGACTGTCTGCATTTAATCAGGGTGTGTAAGCATTAGTCTTTGTGAAAAATAAACACAGAATGGAGTCTTTTTCAATTTACCTTCTTTTAATGCATTTGCCTTAAATTAAATTTTGTTTGAATTAGTTCTAGGCGAAGCTCCTAAGTCCAAATGCTCTGTGGATATTTAAACACTGAGAAAGGTTTTATCTTTAGGCTGAATTTTGAAGTCAGTTGTATTGAACCCTAAATGTGAACATTCCTATGTTTTGGGTGTGGAGCCAAGCTTTATAAACTAGGTTTTTAGCTGAAGATGATCTCATGAATGGAGGATTAGGTGGGACCAGAAATACCTGGATATGATTCCCACCAGTGCCAAAGGTTTCAAGGTAGTTTTTGCAAGATTTTTTCTCAATGATTTAATTATTTTCTGTCTGCAAAATGGGATATTGTAAGACTTAATGCATTTACAGTTTTATGTATTTGTATACAAAGTGCAATTATTATTTTTTTTAATATGATGGCTATTAGGAATGGAAGTAAAGAGTAACGTTACAGTTCAGACTAGGAGACAGGAAGTCCATATGTGACATATGAAAGAACAGCACAGCAGGCCTCAAACAATCTCTAAGATTTCGGCAGTGCTTTGACAATATCCTGACCCAAGGGATCAAGGAGCAAGCAAGAGAAGATGCTCTGCTGTAGCTCATGCTTAGAAACAAGGAAGAACTCATGGCAGAGGAGGAGGAGATCACATCCTACAAGCTCAGGAAAGGTCCCTGCTGACAAGTTGGTAACCAGCTGACTGGAGGCTGACATGGTTTATCAAGAAACTTGCAACAGAATTCAGACATAAAAAGGGAGTGTGTAAGAGATGTAGAAGAAGAGGCAAATGACCCAGGAGAAGTTTAAGCTGCTGTTTGATCTTGCAGGGGTAAGTATAGGAAAGCCAAGGCCAACCTGGAGCTGACTCTGGCAAGCAACCTGAGGAGGAGAACAAGTTTAACTTTATGCATTTCCACAAAGGGAAGTGCAAAGTCCTGCTCCTGGTGAGTGACAACCCCATGTGTCACTACACCCTGAGGGGTGACCAGCTGGAAGGCAGCTCTGCAGAGAAGGACCTGGGGGTCACAGTAAACAGCAGACTGGCTGTGATCCAGCAGAGCACCCTTGTCACAAGGAAGGCCAAGAACCTCCTGGGCTGCATTGGAAAATGATTGCCAGCGGGGTCAGGGACTGATTCTTGTCCTCTGCTCAGCACTTATGAGGCCACACCTGGATGCCTGATCTTGTGCTTGGTTCCCCCAGCCCAAGAGAGATGTGGACTTACTGTAGTGACTTCGGTCACTACAGGCCCTAAAGATGATTAAGGACTTGGCCCATTGTTCACAAGACTCTGAAACAGCTAGACTGTTCAGCCTGGACAAGAGAAGGCTCAGGTGGTCTTGTCAATGTGTCAAAATCCCTCATGTGAGGAAATGAAGAGAAGTGAGCCAGACTTTCCTCAGTGGTGCTTACTAATAGGACAAGAGCCAATGGGCACAAATTAAAACCTCTTGAAATTAAATTTGGACAGAAGAAGACATGGTTTTATTGTAATGGTGGTCAAACACTGGAATAAGTTGTCCAGAGAGGTTGTGAAGTCTGCCTCTCTGGTGATATTTCAAGGCAAACTGGATGAGGTTCTGAGCAACCTGCTTTAGCTGACCCTGACTGGACAGGGAAGTTAATTAGACCAGATGATCTCAAGAGGTGCTTTCGTCCTCAGTGTTTCTTTGGTTCTGTGTCAGTGCTAATCTTCTCAATCTGAAAACATAACAGAATCATATATTATTATTTTGGACTTTTCTTTTTGTCTCAGTCTCCCAAAATGTCATCTCCATCCACGTTACACCCCATGAGACAGTGTTAGGACCTGTTTAATTTATCGAGGCTGAGAGAACAGTCACATACTGAGCCAGCAGGATTGTTTTGTATTGCACCTGGTATTCCTTTGAAGTCACCCAGTCAAGTTCTGACAGAGCCCAGCCCTGCTGGCTTTCAGAGATGTGATCAGATCACACCCCAAGGTCATGCAGCATCAAGCATTTTATACAGCTGTCTTTGATAGTGTGTTGGAAGTAATAGTCTGACATGTGCAAGTGTTAATCACTCCACATGCTAAAAATGTGTGCAGTTTTAAAGTATTTTTTTACTATTCTCATGGAGAATTATGGAAAATTGTAGTTTAAATTCCTGCCTGTGTGTGGATACTGACAGATTAAAACAGTCACCAATTGAAGTAGTTTATACAGATCATTGAAAATAGTTTACAGGTATGTGAAATCTAAACAGATATATGCATAATGTAGAGATAAGTAGAAAGTTTTGTGATTTAATAGTCACTTCTAACTTGAAATAAATATGAAATGTATTCATATTTAATTTGCTAAAAATATATTTTTTACCTGGTTTATTCCAGCTATTTTTAGTTGGTTTAATTTATCCCTAAGTTATCTGAATATTTGGACAGTCTGGTAACTGTCCAAGATGCAAACCAGCATTATCTACTAGATATTTATACTTGTGATTCAGAGCTCTTCAGTTGAAAATTCCAGTATAAAACATGTTTTATTTCCAGTCACCTCTTTGTCAATTTTTATATATTGCCAGAGTACCTACCAGTTCCTGTTGAGAATTAAAATGCAACATAACATAAGTTAGAGGAGACTTTTCCCATAGATTTTTTAGAATCAAAGTAAGGGGAAGGAGAGGTGATGGATACTCTTGCTGTGACCCTGGGGCAGTTTGAATAGGAATGGGACAGTGTGGTGCAAAGTGGCTTCAGGATATCTCAACATGTAGTTTCCTGCTGTAGGTACCAGAGGTGCGAGTGGAGCTCTGAGCAAGGAGTCTGATGTATGTTTGAAAATGTTCATGGGCAGTTTCTCCTTATAACTGGAGAAATTGTGAGAATTCATGGAAATATAAATCAGTACAAGAACGAGGGTTTAAATAGGATGGAGGTAGGTTGTAAAAGGTTTGGAAGGGTAGATGGGGTAACCTGGAAGTGGAAACCTAAAGAGGTGTCTGGGTTGAAGTTTTTCCACCATTTACAGACACGAGTGACAGACTGAGTGAACAGCCTAAATGAACATGAAAGGATGAGGCTGGCATGGTTCTGTTAGAGCTCTCTTAGCACTTGAACATAATGTAAGAGATATACTTGGAGGTACCAATTTGACAGGGTGTGGCTTTTGTTTGGACGTGGAGATCAGAGAAGCTCTGTGACTGAAATTAGAATCTATGGCTGAATATTCATGTGCAGGTCAGATTCTTTATAATTTCAAATAGGAAAGGTTTTGTATCATTTAGCAATTACCTTCTGTTCTTTCAGGCCATTTCAGTCATTTTTGGGACTATTCTCAGTGTATAAATTCCAAAGGAGAGGTCAAAGTTCTCTTCATATTCATGCCTGAATATTTCTCCATATTCGTGCCTGAATATTTTGATAGGATTCATCAGTGATGTACCAGCAGTGGAAAGGACATGGGATGTTATTCTGTGAGAGGAATAAAGTGAGGACTACCAGAAAAGTGCAAAATACTACTCTAAAGAGTTGCAGAAATGCAAAAAAACATTTGGAAACCCAGATTGGTGCTGTGTTCTGGTATCAGTGCGTTAAATTCTCAAGTAAACCTCCTTATATTGTTTGAATTTCACTCATCTTGCTCTTGCTTGCCAGGTTAGCATTTGCCATGATTTGTAATGGATGACCTTTCACATATTTGTATAATCCCACTGATACAGGCTTGGTGCCAGTTTGGACAGTCCAGGCCTTAAGAGCCAATAGTTTATAGCCACAGTATTTTGATGTGTGTGGTGTGCTCATCCAGGGTTTTTCCAGGGTGTTGTACCTTGTGGCTGTCACATCCACACTCTGGCTTGGGAGCTACTCCCAGAAAGAGTGTGGACATGACTCCCTTAAAACTGCTACTGGTTCCTAATAACAACTGTGCTGAAATGCTTTGTGAGGCACAAATCTGCCCTGGCATTAGGATTGATTTGGGTTAGCATTTCTGTGTTTCTCTTATGCACTTCTTTGTAGACAGACAGCACTTCCATGCCTGGAGAAAGCTATATTCCTTTCTATTTCGTGGGGTAAAACAAACTGTTTGAACAGCAGCTGGTTGTTCAAGTGGGACAACTGAAGTGTCTGTCTCTTGCTCCTCTGTAGTTGCCTTGCCAATGGCGTCGGATCTGCAGCTCTATGATGTGTCCCAGAGCAGCATGAGGGTGAGATGGAATGGAGTCGTGGGTGCCACAGGTTACATGATCCTATATGCTCCCCTCACAGAAGGAGCAGCAGATGAGAAGGAGGTGATGTATTGTGCTTTCCTTCACATAGCAGTTAGTGAAAAAAATAGTCTTTAAAAGAATAAATTAGTAAATGTCCTTTAAGCTCCAGTGTGATCAGCAAATACTTGGGGTTTTTTCCATGACTTGATTAAGTCCTGTGTGTGTCACTGGTATGTCACTGGCTATGAATAAAGTGCAAGTGACAGTTGGTTATTTTTATGTCATTGTCATAAAAATGCAACAAATTTAAATGAATTTATGTGACTCTTTTGAAATTCTATATAAAGTGATACTCTATCATCATATGGAACTAGCACTTGAAGAAAAAATCAAGTAAAACTAAGATATCTCCTAAGTGTGCTATCAGAAGGATATGAAGTTTAGCCTCTGTTCTCATCAGGGCCTTTAAATGCAAGTAAAATATGTAGGTCTGAAAGAAGACCTTCATTGGTTTTCTTTTAGTTCTGTTCAACCTTTGTTTTTAAATTTAAAAATAATGTCCTTCATCAAAAGGGATTTTAGAAGACATTCTTTAAAAGGATGAGAAGGTGGGACAAGGTAAAGTCTTCTGTCACTAACGTAGTAAAACCAATGGAACTTCTGGCCTAGGATTTAAAAGTTTCTATCGTCAAGTTTGTATATGTGTAGTTAAGGTTATGTACAACATCTGTGTTCAAGCAAGAACACTATAAAGCATGCAGGGACATGTGAACTTGTGAAGAGGGCATGAAGCTGCTTGAAGCCAGCTCAGACTTGTGCTCACTGCTAAGCAGTGGCTGTGAGCACATCATTCCTTTAAAAAGGGGCCTCCCTGAGAACTGGCTGCTTCAGGAGGACTGAGCTTTACCCCAAAGAAATAAATACAGTCCATGTTAATATGGCTCTCCATGAATAGGTGGAGGAGGAAAATGATACAAATAGCAACAGACCTGAGCCTCAGTGTGCATGGAAATCAACTCCTCAATGAGTTCATGTGATTTTCAGATCTGTGACTGAAGATGAACCAAAGTGTAGAAGGGAATGGGAATAACAAAATGTAGACAGGAAAAGGCTAATCATTCTGGAGAGGCGTATTTTGTCATTGCTAATGTGATTAGTCACTTTTAAACCCTTTTACCTCTGTGTTGGCTTTTGGCTTTTTGAAAGCTTTAGTCTCTTAACTATTGTGCAAAATCCCAAAATCTTGGGCAAAGCACTGCAGGCACAGTGTCACATAAATGCTCATCAGAACATTTGATCATGTATCTAATTTCAAGAGTTTAACTGGTATTATTTCTCATTATGAGTGAATTTGGAAATAATCTGTCTTTTTTTATCCATGATGTTTTTAGATAAAAATTGGGGAGACCTCAACAGATCTTGAACTGGATGGACTGTTGCCAAATACAGAATATACAGTCACAGTTTATGCTATGTTTGGAGAAGAAGCTAGCGATCCCCTCACAGGACAAGAAACTACATGTAGGTAGCACAAATCTATATTCACTTCAGTGTTAATAAAACTTCAGAATGGTCTTTGCACATATTAGAGCAGGCATCTGATTATCTGATTTGAGTAACTTTATGTAAGTTTCTCTCTGTGGATACTTAATTTACAGAGGCTGAGGATTTCTACACAATTTTGCAGCAGGATTGTTAACTTGTCTTTCTTGTTGGTAGTGGTACTAGGGATGCCCCTATTGGTCTTGGTGAAATTACTGACAGTTTTCTGAACTTGCTGAAGGTGAATGAAGGTCACCATGTAGGACCTAAATTGATACTGTCTGTTTAGCCTTCTCTAGCTAGAGAACCAGGTGTATGTGTGAGCCTGCTCAGATGGAGAAAGTCATTCCTCTGGCTCAGTAGTAGTACAGACAGAAAAGAAGCAAGGAGAAGATTTCTGTCCAAACCCTGCTGCCTAACATCTGGTAAATGGAGGGTTGGAAAGTGCCTGTGCAGTCATGATAGATAGATGGTGTGTTTTTAATAAGCACCAAGAATTTTGCCAGCTAAATTCTGTCCTCTGGAAACTGTACACAGCTGTATGTCAGCTCTCTAAATAGCTCCAGCATTTTGAAGACAAAGGAATTCAAAATAAGCAATTGTGCTTCTGGGACATTTCTGAGACTGCATTGAGTGACATCTCTATTGTGCCCAGCAGGGAAGTGAGTGAATCCTCTTGTTTTGTGCTCCTGGCATGAGTAACCCAGTCAAGGTGAAAGTGACTTACATTTAATAAGTGAGAGCAGTTCAGGCATGCAAATTCTAGGAAAAAGAAACCCCACAGAAATTCCTTGAAAGGTCAGCAAGCAATAATGGAAGCAGCTCTAGGAATGGATCTTTCTAGGAGGACAGTTGTAGACAGGCAAGTTCTAATAACAAACTGCTGCAGCCTGGGCATGTTTGTTGACTTGAAACGAGTGTAGAAGATTCCTAACACAGAGAATCAAATCTTTGGCTCTTTATCTCTCCCTCCCTTTCTCTGTCTCTTTATGCCTTGCTCCCTCATCTTGCGCAGCCCCCAGTGCCCTTATCTCCCACCCTGGCCTTCGGTCAATATCTACTCAGTATCAGATTTTTATTTCTCCTAAAAAGTAGTTTATGCACTTGATGACTGTGCCTGCTTCAATTCACTTCATACCATATGATCTTGGAAAATGCACAGCTCTAAACCTGGCTAACACATTGGGTGGAAGATCACAAACAGATTCCAGATACATTGGCACCAGCTGTCTGATCGCAGAAGCTTGTAACATGTGTTAGTCAGCCCATCATCACTACTGCTGCTACTAGACCAGAATAGAAAAGAAACCCTAACTTCTCTGCAACTTTCATTTATTTTTAGGATGACACAATGCAGCCATCTCTGGTCTATAGTATTGTAATATGCAAGAAGATTGATTCTGTCATATGCAGCTGTTCAAATAAGCCCTCTGCTAGCAGGCTTTGATGAATCAGGCAGTGGGGTAGTCTGGGAGGAAGAAAGCTCCTGGTGATCATGTTGGCATTTAACAGTAACATCTTACCTGTACAGAATTTTATTTAAGCTTCTTTTTCTTCTTCTTTTTTTTTTTTTCCTTTCCTTTCAGTGTGATTATTGCTGGCCTACAATTAATGAATAGGCTATCTGGTATTTTCTTCCTGGAGCATGCATCTGCCTGAAAAGTGATCTGCCAAATTTGCTGTAATATTAAGTGTAGTATCTGATAATCTGTGTTTAGCAAACAATATTCTACACACTGTATCATCTTGGTTACTGTTGCAAAAGCTTCCCTATGCCAAACAGAGACATGCTCAGCTATCCCATTCTAGGGTGTAGTTTCATTCTGGGGCTGGGATTCATCCAAGGCTCCCTGTAAATATCATGTAAGTCTGGCACCAGGAGTGCCTGTCTGGTTGAGAGCAATGCTGTTGGTTCCCAGAGGAAAGAGCTGAGACTGATGGGTTTTGTTCTGTGACCTGGATGGTGGAATGAAGTGCATTCCACGACTGACAGAAAGTAGAAAGGAGAGCCAGCACGTGATACTCCCTTCACTAGACTCAGAGGAATATGCTGAGTGCCAGAATGTGTGGCAAACCCATCTACTACGGTTCCAGCGTGTTCCCGTCTTCTCTTTTCTCAGAGCCAAGGTGACTTCACTGTTCCTAAGCTGGTTGCAGAGTCTGGATCAATAAATGGCCTGGCTAAAGATCTCGTGTAATATATGAGGCCTTTAAAATCTTTTCTTTTTCCCATGTGCTATTGTGTGAGGGAAGCAGCTTCTGAAGTGCTGATATTTATCTGTCCACGTGGACTGGTGAGGAGTGTGTGTGTGAAGGCAGGATGGATAGAGAAAGGTTTTATAATTCAGAGGAAAGCAGCAGATGTTGGACTAACACACAACCTACTGCTGAGAGTAACAGACAGAACAAATTGCTTTCTATGGTGTGACAGAAGTGGATGTAATATGAGACTGTCTCCTGCATGACCTCATTTTTCTTCAGCTCGTGGCAGTCAAGGAATATATAGCATAAAATTATGGCTTTAACTGGGGTTGTTGTTGGGAAACAGCTTAGGTTTCCAAACAGAAAGGTTAGGCAGAGGTAGAAAAATCGCATCTTTGGACATCTTCTTAGCTAGTTATGCTTTTTGGACAAATTTACCCTTATGTCAGGGTCTTTCAGGATTCAGATAGTTTTTTTGCCAAAATTCTACTCTCATGAAGTATTTTTGCTGGGATGCATGTGAAAACCAAACGTATATGGGATAAAGGTCTAGCTGGCTTAAATTAATACACAAATACAAACACAAATTTATTGCAAGTGTTTTGTAGGCTGTATCTTTATATGGTATCTGCAGTGAACAATATCATAATTTATTTCTTTTTCAGTATCAGTTGAGATGCATTTAGCAAATCTGGAAGTCCTGTTTCAGTAAAGAGCTATGCCCTTTTACCTGCCTTTAAGTATTTTTGTAGCTCCATTGATGTAGGTTTTTGAATAGAAATACTGGTGATATTAATTTTTGAATGGGAAATATACTATTTATTTTTAAGACGTGAAAAAATTCACAGCTAAAACCTGGGATCGCTTTCATGGTTTTATCTCTTTTCTTTTCAAGTGCCTCTAAGTCCACCAACAAACTTGAAATTTTTTGATGTTGGGCACAATAGTGCTAAGCTAACATGGGATCCTGCTTCCAAAAATGTGAATGGCTATCGCATCATGTACGTTAAAACAGATGGAACAGAAACCAATGAGGTAAATTATTAGCACCATTTTCCCCATCCCAAACCTCCCCAAGCTTCTGAAATTATTCAGGGTAATGTTTATAAACAAAAATTACTGTGCAAGCTCTAACAAAAGATTTGCAAGAGAATTCTTCAAATTGGTGTAAATAAGAGTTTACTTAATATTGGATGTGTGTGTATGTGGGGGACAGTATTCTGAACAGTCTGGGGCTCATAAACTGAAGGAGACAACTCAAGAGAACAGTGGTTTGCTAGGAGCAGAGTCTTGACTAAATGTATACTATGGAAATATTTATTTTTGATTCAATTAAGATAAAACTTCTGATGTATCACATATCACGGACTCAAGCTCATTGAAAAAGACTGTCTGAAGGCTGCCACATTTTTGCAACAATTTGCTTTAATTATGTATTGAGAACTCTCTTGCTAGAAACAGGATTTGGCTTGAACAAACTGCTAAGGCAATACCAAGATGTTCTATCTTAGACTCTTGTATTTAAGAGTCTTACATTTTTGCAATATTTAGTTCTGCCTTGTTACTAAGGTTGCTTTATAAAACCTTTTAGCAGCATGAATTCTGTGATAGAATGCAAAATGAGATGGAACAATTCATACAGAAATTTGTAAAAATACAGATTTTTTTTTTTTTTTTAAATTGCAGTAAGTGAGTTTGATTAATAAAACAGTCCAGATCCCTTAGAAAATAAGTTGTCATGGATAACTTGGCCCTCAATAAAAAGAAGTCTTTAGTAGTAGTATCTGTGATTACATTTCTTCTGGAACATGCCTGGCCTTTCATCTGCATAAAGTGGAATATTTGTATTGAACCTGAAGAGATTGTTCCCAGCTTTAGAAGGGAGCATACCTGTGCAATGTTTTGTTTCTTTTCTTTCTGCTAGGCCCTTTAAAATTTAAATTAGAAATAATTTGACTTCTTCCTATTCTATCTTAGCATAGATAATATGCCTGACTGTACTGATCACAGTGGTATTTGAACATCTCAGGCTCGTGGTAGTAATGTAATGTGAGTGAATGTTCAGTTCACTTTTCCTTTGTGTCTGTTCAAAGAACAGGTGGCATGTTTTTGTTTGCTCTGCACTGGTAGCATTTTCCCTGTGGTGCTGAGTTAATGTGGCACTGAACAGCTGGACTGATAAACTGTTTATACAGCTTTGAGTTTTATGTCCCTGGCAAAGTCACTTAACTGCAGCCTGGAGAGAGACCAGACTAAACTCTCATCTGCCTCTTGACAGATGTTAAACATGAGGGTTTTATGCAGTGATTGTCCATGATAAGGGGTTGGATTTAATAGCCCAAAAATCTCCTTCCTCTTCTGGGTTCCTGAACATGCAGTGCTGATGTTAGCTGGAGAGTTTGGCTTGCCATGGCTGAATTCTCCTTTTCCATGGTTTGCCATAAGTGTAAAATTCTCCTCTTCTGTAGTTTGTCTATTTTAACTGATTTTGTCAGCATTTATGGACCTGAGTTTATAGTTGTTCATAGTTTCACCAAATTTCTCTACTAATCGCATGACATTCTGTATCATGATTACCTGGAAGAATTTCAATGTATTGTATGGTCAATATCTACTGCAAATTATGCTTTCTTTAGGTGGAAGTTGGTCGTGTTTCAAGCCATACTCTGAAAAGCTTGGCACCCCTTACAGAGTATACTGTTGCTATTTTCTCCCTGTATGATGAGGGACAATCTGAACCCCTTACTGGCAGCTTTACCACAAGTAAGTATTGCCGAACTTCTGAAGGCTTTCCAAGAAGGAATTTTATGCTCTCTTATGGTACTGGAAAGTAAGATTACTTACAGCAAATGTCTCTGGCTGTGAATTCAGATATATGGAATGCTTTCTGTTATTTTCCTTGGTGTTTTTGGCTTCTTTGCTTCCTTACTGTGGGGCCAGTGGCCTCTTTACTCACATGAGTAATCTCTTGACATCATGAAAACAGTTCCACAGCTTTCTGAAGAATTTTTCAGTGTGATGGTATTTGAATCTCCAGATGAAGTGTGATGAGTTTTGAATCATACATTTAACCAGTGAACTATCCAGGCACTAGGGGTAGAACTTTATATATACAGGAACTACATTAAAAGGACAAAATATAAGGCATTCAAAGTTCCTGTAGTTTGTTTAACACAGTATAGTTTCTGGAACTGTATTTCTGCATTAAACAAATGGCTGATGACAATGTTAATGCCTTCCAACATAACAATGGGAAGAGAAGGGAGGGAAGGGAGGAAGGAGAAAGATGAGGTGGAAGAGGAAGGGAGAGCATACATGTATGGACCAAGAGGTGCATAGTGCAAAGTGCAAATGGAAATGCAGACTCTGGAAAGGGCAGAGATTGGGACTTTGCTTTGAGGTACAAGAAAAGAGCCTGATGCACAGAGCTCTCAGCAAAGGAGATGGACTTAAGGTTGCATGCGGCTCCTTCAGTGGAGAGAGGATAAGGAGGCCTGTCCTGTTAGAATAAAGAGCTATTCCCCTCCTTGAACTACAAAATACTTCCCAAAGAACAAATAAGAGAGCAAAGAATTCTGTAGTGCCTTTGTTGTCTACCTGCCACGTTATACTCTTTTAACAAACTGCAGGTAAAATGTATGTGCCTGCCATCTATGGAAATCTCAGAGGATAATTCACTTTTCTTATGTGTAATATTTTCCAGAAAGAGTTCCAGCTCCCCAGCATTTGGAAATTGATGAAGCATCAACAGATAGTTTCAGGGTCAGCTGGAAGCCCACCTCATCCGATATTGCTTTTTACAGATTGGCATGGATTCCTTTGGATGGGGGGGAATCTGAGGAGGTAGGTTGCCTTGACATTCTGAGGTGGTGAAAAGGAAGAGAGCATTCCATTCTGAGGACATTTATGCTGCAACTTCTGTTAATTAAATGTGGCCAATTGACTCACAGATAAATCTGTCCCACTGCAAAGCTCTCTAAACAAAAATCAAACTGATATTCCAGGGTTTTTTTAAGAGAAAGTGAGGACAGAAGAGATATTTTGTGAATAATTAATCTAATCTGTAATTTGCCAACAGCCATAAAATTAGCATTGTTGTTTGGGGCCACTTCAGTTTTTAGAGGTTCATGTTTTTTACTTTGATGTGAAAATGATGATGGTAGCTGAGCCAGAGTAGTGACACTCTCACATAAAGCTCCAAATTTGTCTAAAGTGCTGGCCACAATAAAATTGCCTCTGAAGCCTTAGTTGTGTAACATCACAAAGGGAGAAAATGTACACATAGTAAATTTATTATTGTTCATCTGTTCCTCTTTGTTTCTTTCTCTTTTTCCCCCCTCATGCTGTATTCTTTACATTAACCCCAAGTACACCTTGTCCATAGTACCCTTTCCATCAGTCTAAATTTTTAAATTATTTTTCATGCCTTTAGTTTTTCCTTTTTAATCTTCTTTTTCAAAGTAGAAAGACAGACACTTTCTCTCCTTTCCCAAATTTTCATAGTGTGTCTCATTTCTTCTTTTTCTTCATTTATTACTTCATTATTTTGGCTTCTTTTGCACTTAGTCTTTAGTGACTCACAAACATCTTGCTCTCTTGGCGTCAGCAGTGTGTGGAGAGGCCACATCTGCAAGCCCTTTATCTGGGTACAGAACTGAGGGGGAAAGATGACATTTCCCACCTGGCCTGAGGTTTCATGCATCGTTTTTTCATCCATTAGGGCAGAAAACAGTCATTTTACCTTAGGTTTTGTGTCATTTTTTCTGCCTGATTCTTTTCCTCCCTTTCACCTTGTGAGAGGTAGTCATGCAAAAAAGAGAGAAATTAGAGGAGTGAGTAGGGAAAAGGAGTTGGCAGATGAGTGAGTGGACACAGGTCATCCACAAGCAGTTTCTTCAGCAATAGATGAACTGATTTGTTTCTGTTTAAGTTCTGGTGAGTAGCTGCCAGTGAAAGCCCTTAAGCCCCTTTTTAAAGTGAAATTTGAGGTATCTGTATTCTTTCAGTGTGGGAATAAATTATCAAGAAATATTTGAACTACTAAGGTTCTACTTGTTCATTGTATTCACTAAGAACTGCTGGAGGCTCTAATATTTTAGAGTGTTGAAATATTAAAAATGCCCGAGCTGCTTTCTTGTTCTCCTTGCATGACCTCTCTAATGGGGTCAGGCCTAGGGTAGCACAATACCTCCAGGCTGTTGCCTCTTTAAGCTTCTTTCCCAGCTAAGTGATCAGTCATGCAGACAAAGGACATGCACTCCCTCTGCCTTTCTCCCAAGACCCAACTTGCCAATAAGCTGAGTGGGGCCAGGGGACGGTGGTTAATTACACACCTCTCATCTCACTTCACCCACTCTGCTGATGGGTGAAGAGCGTTCAGTTGGGTGTCAGCACTAAAAGCCAGAATAAATTTAAGAGTGACCTTTTATTTCTAGGTTACAGTAGAGAATGCATGCTGTTGTGTGCTTGTTGCTATTTGTCCTGCCCACTTGAAAGTTCAGCACTTTGTGTTGTTTTTTTGTAGGCTACATTAGCAGGGAGGGGAGGGTGAAGGAAGTGATGCTTCAGAAAGTATGCCAAAGTTAGTTGTAAGACAGTAATTATGCATAGATATTTTATAATGATTTGATACACAACAAGAGGCACTGGGGAATTGAAAAGGAAGGCATTACATGTATCTGTTTAGTACACAGCTAGATTCACTCAAAGCTTGTTCCTGAATTTTTCCCAAGAAACGGTGCCAGAAAGTATGCAGCATGGGATGCCTCATTCATTACTTGATAGTTGTAGAAGACATGGCCCCAGTTCATTTCTTTCTGCTTTTGTTTTTTGTATTTGAGTTCAGAAGGTCTGCGATTGTGTTATGGGTCCCTTTTTCCCTAGGCCAACTCAGGAAATCTCCTGTGGTATTTAAAAGAATGAAGTGTGATTCATTGTTTCTGTGAACCTCTGGGGCAGATTTTATGCAGGACATATCTATTGTTTGATTTCCATTATAAGTCTAACTTTGATGTTGTGTACACCATGACCACCTTTAAAAACTTGTCAGGGTTAACCTAGAGGAAGGTTGTTGTATTGTGGTGTCTTTCTGTGTAACCTGAAAACTATTCCCAAAACTGCTCAGCCCATTTTACCAGAATTACTGCTCAGGCTCCTGTATCTCCTGTTTTAGTCCCTTTCATTCCAGTTCCTCCCCATCTGGTGATTTTATTCCTTCCAATAAAATAAATGAAACACACAAAAATCCAAAGTGAAACCTGCTTACAGTTCACATTGCACATGTCAATCTCCTGCTAGAAATGAGGAAAATTGCTATTTAAAGCTTCACACCATATAGCAAACTAATCATCAGCACATCTCTCCCAATCCTCAAGTCTGAAGCAGGTGCTCTTTCAAGTTGCAGTCGGAAGTGTGGAACCATAACTGAGATTATAGTTCTGGTATTGAAACAGCCTTTTGTAAGGCAGGGGGAAAACTGAATACATCTGTCATAACAATATTTGAGTGGTAGGCATATGAATGGAAGTTAATCTAGCCTGTTATGCTGTTTTTATTGATAAATGTTATGAATTGTAGTGATTTTTCAAAAATATAGCATAATGATCAGCTTTAGCAATTAATTAGTTGTGGATGAAAGCATAATACTATACATTTTAAATATTCATAAGTGTTTTTTCCAGATGTATGCTGTGGTATTAATAAGTTTTTGGGCAGATCTGAGTTTTTAAGGAGAATTGAATTTCTTTCTTTCATTTCAGTCAATTAATGTAAAATAATCTGATGCAGAGCTGATATTCTTCAATCTTGCTGTGTAACTTAGGTTGTCATAAATGGAGATGCAGACAGTCATGTTATAGAGGGTCTGTTGCCTGACACAGAATATGAAGTTTCTCTGCTGGCAGTTTTTGATGATGACAGTGAAAGTGAAGTTGTTGCTATTCTTGGTGCCACAAGTAAGACAAACTCTTGACTGTAATTTTAAAAAAAATGTTTAAGTGATTTAAATTTTATGCATATATCTTATATATAAAACATAGTTCATCCTTGGGTAGCTATAATATTGAAGAACATGGTGGTTTAGCACCAGGGCTTTGCTGGCTCATTTTTGCTTTCCATACTTAATATTATATGGTAGATGGCATTGAATCAAAATAGTGGTTTGGCTCCCTATCTGAGCTCTGGTATTAATGACCTCTGGATCTGGATAGATATTCTTCCATCCTACATTTTAATATTTAGTCTTTGAACAGGATTCCTTATGAGAAGATATATTAGATTTTGGAAGGGATGTGTGTTTAATGTTTTAAAGTAAATAATTTGCAGGAATTTCATTTGTTTGGTCATTTCAATATACTCTTTTCCTATTTATGTAATTATACTTACTAGAGGTGAATTTGTTCTTGGCTGAAATAATGATCCAAAAGTCTTACACAAGCCTGCTGTGAAATTGATATGAAAGTGACAAAGATAAAACTTGATAGTCATGTCCAGCTTGTTTAATAGTTTATTATCAAAACAGTAGCCTGTATTTTAGGAAGATTGTTCTATTCTGTTTTTGTGGATAATGACTTGGATAAGTAAACAACTATATTTCTTATATGTAAATTTTAAAATTTATTTGTTTTTACTAATTTAACTGCAGGCTTAATTCTAAATCTTCTGTTAAGACAAGAAACCCATACCCAGCCAAATCATACTGATACTTCCCAGTGTTGCTGAGTGTACTTTGTGGTTTTTACTTGGACAGAAGTAAAACACCTCTAAAAAACTTCCAGTTTAATTAATCTGACAACCTTAACAAATGGTCAAAGTGGAAGTCTGTTGTGCATAGCTCAGCCAGAAATCTGAGAAAATATACGCATTCTTATTTGATTATACAGTTTGTAATTGTCTTACCTGCAGACCTAAGTGCTAATCCTGCAAATATATGTGCCTAAAGTAAACTAAATGAGTAATTCCCGCGTAGGCTCTGAAATGTGTGAAGTGTGTGGTGTGAACACATAGTTTCATTGTCATAGTTAGAAATACAAGAAAAATGCTGTGGCTCCCTGTTTAGTTGAGCTGTTAGTGATCTGAGCCCTGTTTTTCAGCTGGAAGTGCCACCACGGTGCCCACCGCAGTGACTGCCGCCGGTGCCTCCACCCCTGAGCCCACCACGGCAGGTAAGCAGAGCCAGTGACAGCAGCAGTTGAAATGCAGCATGCAAAGCACTGAGGCTCCCCACAGGCACCTCTAGGGCTGGGGGCAGAGCTGTGATGCTGCTGAGGAGCTGCTGCTCCTGAAGGGAAGGCGCATCATTGCTGCAGGGTTCCCACTGTCCCACCCCCGTTCTGCGTGTGGCCAACCTCCTGCACGAGCCATGCACGGGTGAGGAGCCAACCCCTCGCACGGGGTAGGGATTCTGAATGGGACCAGTGGTGTTACTTAGGAGTACAGAGACTACTTTGGAAAATTCACCTAGAATTTCTCCTTCCCTTTATGCATTTGAGCTTGGAAACTCTTCAGAATTTTGTTTAGTTTTGAGTGTTTTCTTTCTCTTCCCTGTAATTAGACAATTGACTTTTAAGGAACAATATTTCTGGATTATTTCTCTTCTGTAACATTCTAGCTTGGATTATTTTAAAGCTCCATAAACTGAGAAAGATAAAGAAAATGGGATAATATATGTTAATGGAAGTATATGATAACTCTTATTTTAATGCTTACAGTTTTCATATTATTAAGCCCAAATATGACTGAACTATATGGTTTTGGCCCACTATGGATCTTCAGAGCTACCATGTCTCCAGTAGTGCTTGCAGCTACTTGGTGATAATCAGCCCAATATAAAAATTACATTAAATCAAAAAATATAATTGATAAAATAATAATTAAATATTTCTGGATTTAGTTTTTCGAACAGGAGTCAGAAACCTTGTTATAGATGATGAAACAACCTCAAGTCTGAGGGTGATGTGGGACATTTCAGACTACAGCGTTCAGCAGTTCAGAGTGACTTATCTCACTGCAGAGGGTGACCGTGCTGAGGAAGCGGTAAGAATGGTCTGTATGGATTTTGTAATTGGCTTCATAAGCTTGTTTAATAATTGCTAAGACATGGTATCTTCTTATATGACAGTTTTGTTGCAATTAGTAAAGGATCTGTGCTTGATATTACTGTGAGCTTGAACTTCAAAGTTCAAACTGTACAGCACCTGCTGCACTGCAGGCAACAGCAGTCAAATGCAAGATCAAGGCCCAGTCACACAGATGTTTAATGAGCTCACAGTTAAAAGAGGAGCTGGCTGTCCTCTTTTTCCTGTATTCTTATAATTCATCCAATTTGGGATTTTTATTTTTAATTTAAGTTTAATTTACTCCCAGGCATATTCCTATCCTGAGATTGTGTTTTAATGGCACTTAAATATTTGTACAGGGCAGTCTTAAGTAATTTTTGTTTTCCTTCAGCAATGTTCCTCTCCTCTCCTCTCCTCTCCTCTCCTCTCCTCTC